>OY992538.1:160724634-160971483 GCA_963921195.1 Pegoplata infirma
ATTATACAATTTTAATAAAATTAAAAAATAAAAAAATCTATTAGCCATAATTATCCATAACTAATAGACTATGGTAATGATTTTATTATACTCATATTAAATGTAAATCATGCGTAAACTTTTATATCGCTACTATGAACAGAAAATTGTATACCCGAGTAAAAAAGTTTTATATATAATTTTATATAATTATATAAAATTTGATAAAATTATATATAATTATATAAAATTATATAAAGAAGTTTTTGTTTTCAAAAAATTTGATAAAATTATATAAAATTATATATAATTTGATAAAATTATATGAAATTATATCCGAATTTTTTTTATATAAAATTTTATCAAATCTTATATAATTTTATAAAATTTTATCAAATTATATATAATTTGATATAATTTTATAAAATTTTATATAAAACAAATTTTGATATAATTATATATAATTTTATAAAATTTTATATAAAAAAATTCGGATATAATTATATATAATTTTATCAAATTATATATAATTTTATCTAATTTTATCAAATATATATAATTATATATAATTTTATCAAATTATATATAATTATATATAAACTTTTTTACTCGGGTACTCATATTTGAAGTTATCTATACAGGGTGCCAAAATGTCTTTGTTGGTATGACAAAATGTTATTGCATTTATGATTTTTTTTTTTTAATAATTAATTCAAAAGTTATTGAAAACAACTTAAATGTTCCAGAAAAATTTTACTTCGATTTCGATGCTCCCACAACAATCTTAAATTTTTTTTCAGGAAAAATTTTTTGGAATGTTAAAATTTTTCCATATCAAAAAAAATTTAGAAAAATTGGAAAACAAAAAATTATAGGAGAAACCTTAGAATTTTTTTATAAAAAAAAACTGATAATTCTTATGTAGGAGATATTTTTTATATACCCGAGTAAAAAAGTTTTTATATAGTTGTATATAATTTTATAAACATCATATATGATTATATAGAATTATATAGAATTTGATGCGAAAAATGAGTCGATAAAACCATATAAAATTTTATCAATGTTACTTGTGTTTTGATAAATTTTTTATATAATTTTATGCGAAATTTGGACCCCTATTTTTATATAACAAAAGCAAATTTATATAATCAGATATAATTATATACAACTATATCAAATTATATAAAACAATATATAATTTTATAAAGTTATATAAAATTATATCAAGTTTTATATAAATCATAAAATTTTGTTTTAATTATATATAATTATATATAATTTTATGTAACTTTATATAGTTTTATACAGTTTTATACAATTTTATATATTTTTATATAATTATATCTAATTATATAATTTTGCTATTATTATATAAAAATAGGGGTCCAAATTTCGCATAAAATTATATAAAAAATTTATCAAAATATAAGAAATATTGATCAAATTTTATATAGTTTTATCGACTCATTTTTCGCATCAAATTCTATATAATTCTATTTAATCATATTTGATGTTTATAAAATTATATACAACTATATAGGAACTTTTTTACTCGGGTAGATACTTCGATGAAAAATTTCTTAGAATCTTAAAATTTTTCTAAACGAAAAATGTCTCGGAATGTTAGAATTTTTCAATATGAAAAATGTCTCGGAAAAAATTTAGGAATTTTTCTAAAAGAAAAATTTGGGAATTTTTCTAAAAGAAAAATTTGGGAATTTTTCTAGACGAAAAGTTTGTGAATTTTTTCCAGACGAAAAGTTTGTTAATTTTTTCTACAGGAATATTGTGGGAATTTTTCTTAAACATTTTTAGGAAAAATCTGAGAATTTTTTTATAGAAAAAATCTGTCAATTCTTCATTGGAAAAAATATGAGAAGAAGATTGGTAAAAAGAAATAGAAAAATAAAAATAAAAGGAAATTATGTGAGAATTTTTTAGGAAAAATGTTCACGAAACTTAAAATTTTTCTATAGCAGAAATGTTTTTGAATCTTAGATTTTTTAAGGAAAAAGCTTCGGAATCTTTAATTTTTTCTATAGGAAATATAAGAAACATTTTTTTAGGGGAGATTTGAATATTTTCTACAGAAAAAATGTATGATTTTGAGACTTTTTCTAAAGGAAAAATAACACAGAATCTGTGACTTTTTTATAGGAAAAATGTCTCGGAATCTGAAATTTTTCTATTTAAAAGTGTCTGAGAATCTAAGTGCCAGTTTACAGAAGGCGAACGATACACACGAACGAAAATTTTGCATGTGTTTTGTTATTGTAACAACAACAAAATACGTGTAAAATTTTCGTTCGTGTGTAGCGTTCGCCTTCTGTAAACTGGCCGTAAGACTTTTTAAGATAAAATGTCTCAGATTCTGAGATGATGTTTAAGAATCTGAGATGATTTTTGTTTGAAAGATGTCTTAGAATCTTTTAGAAAGGAAATCCTAGATAAAAATATCAGCACCTTGAGATAGGAAAAATGTTTTAGAATTTGTGAGTTTTTATTAAAAAAAAAGTGCTAGAGTCTTAGATTATTTGTATATGAAAAATGGTTAAGAATCTGAGACTTTTTCTTAGTACATTACCATTTTTTTTTCCAAATTTTCTGGAATAATTAACAAATATTTTCGTTATGCAGCCTTTTAAGAACCCGTCCCGCCGTCTTTTGAGGGCGTGGATAAAAAAAATAATTATAAATAATACTTAATAAAATTCTAATACTTCAGTGCACAAAGCGGAATAAAATTAACTTTTAAACATATACCGCGAGGGTCAAGGTGTCCTAGGCAGGCTAAGTTTATAAAGGAGCAAAATCGGACCAGGGGGAAAAAGTTCCCCCTTGAAGAACTAAACTAACCTCTAAAAAATATAATTTTTTTTACATGATTTTTTGTGGTTTTGTTTAACAAATGCAACATTTTTATGCTAAAAGAACATTTTTATGCTAAACATTTTTATGCTAAAAGAAGTTCAAGTTGAACCCTGAGAATTAGAAAATGCCGTTTTTTTTTGGTCTTTATTTTTGGATTATTATTCTTTAGTGCAAAAACCATAAAACTGAATTTTGAAACACATATTCGAGAGGAAATTTGCCCCCTTCCCCCCAACTACCACTACCTACCCCCCCCCAAAAAAAAATAAAACGCCCCTGCAATTTTTTTTGCATGTTGGAGGGTATTAAAGATTCGGCACAGCCGAATTTTTCAAACTTGCTTGTTTTTTTGCTGGGTTTGTTTTTAATATGTTACTTCCTTCAATGTTATTTTTGTTGATTTGGGTTGCGAGTTGCAAATTTAATGTTCGTTCCATTAAAATATGACCAAATAAATATAAATTAACACAAGTAAAAAGCATCTGTAAGATTTCTTTTATTTTCTTCATTTAATTACATTAATATCATAAAAAATCATATTCAATTGCATTGAAACTAAGGCATCGATGATGACATTTGCTTTAATAACAGCATCCACAATAACACTGTGCTTCAAAAAACACAAAATCGAATATACTTTTAAAATGAGGTAGTTAAGGTTGTAAGTCTCGTCGAAAATATCATAAAAATGCCCATCAAACTTGCCAGACACGCTCAAATTTTAAAGTTATTGTCAAAAAACGTTTTTTTGGGACTTTTATCACTAAACCAAGTGTAACTTAAACATTTTTTAACAGATTTTCAAATTTTCAACTGTTTTGGATAGAAGAAGGAAAGGGCTTTTCATGTGTGTAAATTGGTCTACACATATAAGAAAGATATGTATTGATTTTTTCAACAATATCTAATTTTTTTATATTTTTTGAAAATTTTTTGAGTTTATCGATTTTTTTCTGCTATAGTTCGTTCAATAACACTTATATTTATAAACGTATTCTTAAAGAAAATTTATTTGTGAATACGATGAGCTTTATGTCGAAAAAATCGGATAGTAATTGACAGAGTTGTGATAATTTTTCTAAAAAAGAAAATTAAGAATTTGCATGAAATTGCCGTTCGGATAACACAGGCAAACAAAATAAAAAAATAAACGCATATACGGAGAGGTCGCGTATCATTATTTTAAAGGTTTTGGGCCTCCTGAATGCGAATTTTACCTTGAAATTGCGCTACCTTATTAACTTTTTGATATATCAATTTATGTTAAATATCTCAAAAACCTGACGAGATAGGGAAATTTAAAGGCCAAATTCGGATTCAGCGCGCCAAAAACCTTTAAAAATATTGTACATGACTTCTTATGAAAATTTTATTTTTTTTGCCTGGGTTATCTGAACGGCGATTTCCTGCAAAATCTTAATTTTCATTTTTAGAAAACTTATCACAACTCTGTCAATTGTTATCCGATTTTTTAGGATAAAACTTATCTTATTCAGAATTAAATTTTCTTTAAAAATACGTTTATAAATATAAAGGTTGTTAAACGAACTATAGCAGAAAAAAATCGATAAACTCGAAAATTTTTTTCAAAAAATACCAAAAGAATTTGATTTTATAGAAAAAATCAATAGATATCTTTCTTATATATATAGAGCAATTCATGGATAGCCCTATCCTTCTTCTATCCAAAACAGTTTACAAATTTAAAATCGGTTCAAAATTTTCTGGATTATACAAGGTTTAGTGAGAAAAGTCCCAAAAAAACTTTTTTGACAATAACTCTAAAATTTGAGGGTGTATGGCAAGTTAAATGGGTGATCTACTCGACAACACCAACCACCTATACTATGTCACATCAGAAGTATTTTTTCACTGTAGCACAGTGTAATAATGGCAACGTTTTCAACCCAGCGGAAATTTCTCTGAACAAGAAGTTTTAACTTAATTTTAAGAATTTTAACTAAATTCTTTGAAAACAAATACAAGTTTTTAACTAAAATGTACAATTTTTTTCAACTAAATTCTACGAAGTTTTAACTAAATTCTAAAAAGTTTTTACAAAATTCTAAGAAGTTTTAAACTTAATTCTAAGAAAATATACATAAATGAGTTTTTTTTTTCTATGAATTCTATGAAATTTTTAACTTAATTCTAATAAGTTTTAACTAAATTCTAAGAAGTTTTAACTAAATCCTAAGAAGTTTTTAACTAAATTCTAAGAAGATTAATTTGAGTGTTTAACTGAACTCTAAGAGTTTTAATTTTAACTAAATCCTTAGAAGTTTTTAACTTAATTTTAAGAAGTCCGCTTCCTCAATTCTAAGAAGTGAAAAAAACGGTAAAGTTATTTGTAGTGAATTTTAACTAAACTTGAACTAAATTTTGTGTGAACAAATATTCAAGAAATATGTCTTAAAAATAAAGATGAGTTTCTTAGATTTGGGGAGAGTTTCTTTGGCAGTAAGAATTTTTATCCACGTATTTAAGAAGTCCACTTTAAGAAAACTATGAACTATTTATAATTATATGAAGTTATTTTTTTCCTCAGAGTTAGGAAAACAAAATTTTAGAAAAATTCATGTTGTTCAATTTTAAAAGAAATTTTTTTCTAAATTTTAGTTACGTCTTTATTTTCAGTGTATCCTATTAAAAGAAGTTATGCTTCCAAAATACCGATTTATTTTTGCTGGGATAGCTTACTCTGTATCTATGATATCACTGCGTGACAAAACTAACCACTATTTAAGAAAACAAGAGGTACGACCATCATTTCAATATATTTCGGACGTGCTGAATCGAATGGCGTACTCCGTTTTTCGATGTATGGTACAGTTTTCTTATAAAATGTCATTAAAAATTGCCTGATTTTCAGCTGCTTTTTTAACAAAAAAAATTCCAAAGGTAATGATTTTTAAATTTTATGGCATGGAAAACAAAGATATAACTTGTAGCAATATTTCTAATATAAATTTGGTTTAAAGCTTTTCATCTTAAGCCCTTAAATTCGCGGATTTCTTCATTTTTTTAAGTTTTCGCGAAATTAACCGCTAAATTGGTCTCTGATAAAAAACTTGCATTTTGTGGATCATAAAAGCGTCCATGACACTACGAATAGTGGACAAAGAACATCTATGTTATATGGACCATCATGATGAAAATCGCGAAAAACCGTTTTTTTGTATATGGCAGTATCACTTTAGGAGATGATTTGAGGCTTCATCTTTTAGTATATAATGTGGGGACCTTAAACAATGAACTGACCCAAAATTTGTCCAAAAAAGTTTTCATTTGCAAAAGTTATCTTAACAAAAACTATAATTATTGTATCGCAAACACTGAAATAATAGTTTTTGTTAAAATAACTTTTGCAAATGAAAACTTTTTTGGCCGAATTTTTGGTCAGTTAGTTGTTTAAGGTTCCCACATTATATACTAAAAGATGGAACCTTAAATCACCTCTTAAAGTGATGCTGGCATATACAAAAAAACGCTTTTTCGTGATTTTCACCATGATGGTCCATATAACATATCTGTTTTTTGTCCACTATTCGTATTGTTAGGGATGCATTTTTGATTCATTAAAAGCAAGTTTTTTATCAAAAACCAATTTGGCTGTTAAATTCGCGAAAACCTTAAAAAATGAAGGAATTCGCGAATTAAAGGGCTTAAATTGAAAAGCTTTAAACTAAATTTGCATCAGAAATGTTGTTACAAGTCATATCTTTGTTTTCCATGTCATAAAATTTATAAACCATTTACTTTGCAAATTTTTTTGTTAAAAAACTGGCTCGAAATCAGCAAATCTTTAACGACATTTTGCAAGAAAACTGTACCATACATCGAAAAACGGAGTACGCCATTCGAATCAGCATGTCCGAAATATATAGAAATGATGGTCGTAACTCTTGTTTATTTTTTAGTGTTCCGCAGTGTATTTTGCCCTGCATTAAGGTTGGATTTTTTTCCAATTGCAATTGTAGGTTTCCAAGGATATTTAATGAAATTCATGTTTGCCAGCTTGTTGAATTGATTCGATGGCTGGCTGGTTGGTGTTTGTTCATTTGATACTGCTTTCTTAAGGGTGTTTCCAAAGAAAAACTAAAATTTCATTAACTCGTCCGCTGAGCCAAAGAAAATAATTACTTTTTTTTTGCATTTTCATTTTTTCTACTATCTAAATGTAATTTTCTCTTCTTCGGTCTGGAATTCTAGTCTACTACTGCCATCATCATCATTATTATTATTATTATTGAATTGAGGGAGTAGTAGAGTGCAACCCAACTGCAGATGCAACTACTAGTACCTCTGCTGATAATAAAATTTGTAGAAAATAAGAAAGAAAATTAAAGGAAAAACGATGCGGTTTTATAATTAATGCATTTACTTTCAATTCTCAATTGCAAATAGCAGCAATTTAATAACTGAATGCACATATTCTTAGTGTGTACTTAATTTTCATTCCTTCGTTCGTTCATTCAACATTTTGTTGCAAAATACTTAATTGAAGTTGTTAACTGGATGGCTGGCTGGCTGTTTGGCTAGGTGCCTGGCTACCGGTTTACGTTATTCGTTGGTTTTGTTGGTTATTATGGTTGACTCTGATTGTTTGATTACATTTAATTTATAATTTGTTTTAATGTAAGAATTTTATTTAATTTTTTTACTTTATAGTTAATGCTCGCACATTGCCACATCCACGTCATAATAATACTGCAAATATTATGGATCACAGAGCAAGAGATGATCAAATGTTAATTAGTAAAGCAGTTTATATTCCGTCCCCATCACCAGCGCCACCGCCAGATGGCTCTTATTATAATATGAACAGTGATAGATATTTATCATATCCACCAATGGTAAGTTTAATTAATTTTGTTTATAAATACACTCATTAAAAAGTTTCTGCATATTAAAGAATTGTTACATTACTATAAAGAAATGTTACATCATTTTGCGTCCAATGTAACCTATCATCAATATGATAATGCAATGTCGTCAACAACAACATTGATGATATGCTTCATGATATTGATAATGTGTTTCATCAATAATATGTCGACAATATTGTGAATATGATGAAATGCTTCATCATTATGATAAAACTGTGTCATTAATATTGATAAAACAGTGTTATCATATTGATGATAATACTTAATCATATTCATTATGCTTTTCGTTGAACGAAAATTAATGAAACATTTCATTATATGGTACAATGAGACGATTGCCAGTAATTCCTACACACGTTATCTAAATAAGTTATAACATATTGTGAAACTTTTTTTTTTGCGGTCAAATCGCGATCTTACGTTAATAGGGTAGAGAGGGGCACTTTCGCCAGTGGGACACAATCGCCACCCCACTTATCTCGTAAACTAAAAGAGGTATCAAATTGTAACAAATGTGTTTTAATCAATGATCTTTCATACTATGAACTTTTGCGGTTCTAATTTACACGTAAAAGCGAACAGATGTGTTTTTGTATATTTAAGGTTTTTCAGGCAGTTTTGCCGGCGAATGTACTCGATGGGTCACGTTAACCGACGTCGAATGGGAGACATACGCCACTTTAAATCGGGATAGTTTTGCCGACGAAATTGCCCCAAGTGGTTGATACGCCATTTAGAATGAGGTAGTTCGCTTGCGAATGTGTCCCATGGGTAGTATATTTTTGTTTGTTTTTTTTTTCAATATAATTATGTTTTTTTTGAATAAAATTATGTTTTTAATGATAATTCTTTCGAAAAATTATATTGTTACAAATTTTTATTAAAAAATATCAACAACTTCAGTTATATTTTTGATAATATATAACACAGTGGAATACTCAAAATTTGATACGCTTGAAACCAAAAAAATCTGAAAGCTACTGATGAGAGAAGAAACACCCTAGCTGGGTTTGGTCTGATTGTCTAAGGTTTTTATACTTACCACTCTAGTGATAGAGGGTATATATAAGATTGTCATTCCGTTTGTACCTTATCGAAATATCGGTCTTGGACCCCATAAAATATATATATTATTGATCAGTGATCGATTTTAAAACCTTCTAGGTATGTCCGTCTGTCTGTCTGTGGAAATGGTGATCACGGCCAAAATATTACACGCAGATGACTCAAACTTAACATATTTATTGGAAGTTCTCCCGATAAGTATTGGTATTGTATTTGAGCGATATCGGTTTAGCAGTTCAAAAGTTATGAACGAAAATGTAAGGACACCTCAAAAATTTTAGTATATTCAACATAAACTAAAAATATAAAATGATTTAATTCGACTGCTGGTTGACATATGTGAACATAATTGAACACCAAATGGTATTTAAACAAGTACGAACATATTTTTTGACAAAAAAAGAAAAAAAAATCGTGGATATTCTTTTTTACAAACATTTTTTTTGGAAATTTTATTTTTTTTTTCAAAAGTAATTTCCTTTTAAAAAAAGTTTTTTGCAATAATCTTTTTTAAATTATAAAGGGTATCACTACATTCGGCAAGGCCGAATTTAACTTTTTTACTTGTTTTTAATTGGCGTTTGAAGTTTTAGGCTTAGAAATTAATTTTTGATAACAGAACGCTTTTTGTAATGCCAACATCTCGAAAACTGTTCAAGATTTTTCTTGAGTGTCTTCGGCAAATTTGTAGCTCGTAAACTGCCCAACAAAAACTTTCAAACGTTTATTCAAAAATATTCCACCCTAATGATTAAAAACTTCAAAATGTAAAAAAATGGTATTTTTATAAATTTATAAGTTTTTGGACATGAAGGTGGATTTTTTTGTAGGGCAGTTCAAGAGCTACGATATTGCTGAATACACTCGAGCAAATTTCTGAATAGTTTTCGAAATATAGGTATTACAAAAAGTGCTCTCTTATCTTAAATTAAACTCTAAACCTAAAACTTCACACGCCAATTAAAATTAAAATAAACCTTAGTCAATCAAACCAAACCCAGCTAGGGTTTTTCTTCTCTTATCAGTACCTTTCAGTTTTTTTTTGGTCCCAAGTGTATCAAAATATTTAGGTTGCAAAATGATGCATAGTGTAATATATGCATCAAAAATTAATTATGAAATAATTTTGAACGAAATTAATTTTTATTTCAAATTTTTCACTCAATAGTTGTGGTAAAAACAACATACATACTTTTAACGCTATTAATAAATTGCAATGTATATTAAAAAATATATATGTATACAATTTCATTTATCCCCAGCTATGTACTACATATATACAAGGCCACAGACACTTTATACATATACACTCAATACACACATAAGATATAAAACAGTGTATATGTATTTGTATACTTATACAAAAATAAACTATCGTCATTGCAAGTTTAAATTAATAAAATTATATAAAGAAAACGGAATTTAATTTATGCCAAAAGTTTGCAATAGTTCACCCTCATTACGTTTCGCGATTGAAGCTTCTGCTGCAAACAACTTCTTGTTGCAAAAATAAAATTAAAAAGTGTAGAAAAGAAAATTTCAACATCAAAATAAAGAACCAGATGAAAAGATGGATGGATGGTAATGGGGAAAAAACAAAAACTTAACTAATTGCACAATATAATCCAAAACCATGATTAACAATTAATAAGTTATAAAAAAAGAATGCTGAATAAAATATCGAAATAGAAGCAAAAAGTTTTTTTAAGGGAAATTTTACTGAGTTTGAAGGATAAATTTAAATTTTAATTAAATTTTTCTGATAATAAAAAACCAAAATTAAAAAATTTAAAGGTCATTGACTTGAATTACATAATTTTAAATATAAATTCCTTGCGGAATAAGTCGAACCAATAGAATGTTAGTTGCATTTAATTGTTTTATCGATATTACCACGGTAAATGTTTAGATGAGGTAAGCGAAGTCGTATCCCAGAGACGCGGGTCACATCACATAAGTTCGTTGTCGACTGACCAATGTATCACTCAAAGTATTTCATGAAAAGTTCGTATCTCGTTCAAACTATCCGTTTAAAAAAATTTAGAAAATGTCTCAGAAATTCTTGATGAAATTCTACACTCTAAAAAACGCTTGTAAACTTACTATTATAAATTGAGTAAATTTTTGTTGAATATCACGCATTTTGTGTTAACATAAGCACAAAATGCGTAAAATACTTTTAAACGAATTAAACACAGCAAATTATAAATGTTATCCGTTAATTAAAATATTTTACACACAAATGTGTAAGTAAAATTGTCAACCAAAATACATACACACATGTTAAATAACTAAAACGCCAGATAAAAGTATAAGCTTCCGTAGCGTAGTGGTTAAGAAGTGGACTTTCAAATCGGAAGGTGGCGAGTTTAATGCTGGCTGCCGCCGAATGTTTTTTTTTTATATTTATTCACATATTTTTTATTTAAATTGATCACTAGTGCCCGAATAAAAAAGTTTATATATAATTATATATAATTTGATAAAATTATATCAAATTATATATAATTATATAAAATTATATATAATTTGATAAAATTATATAAAATTATATATAATTTGATAAAATTATATAAAATTATATATAATTTGATAAAATTATATATAATTATATCCAGGATTTGGTGGATATAATTATATAAAATTATATCAAATTATATATAATTTGATAAAATTTTATAAAATTTGGTATATAATTTGATAAAATTTTATAAAATTTGATAAAATTTTCTCAAATTAGATATAATTTGATATAATTTTATATAATTATAGCCACCAAATCCTGGATATAATTATATATAATTTTATCAAATTATATATAATTTTATATAATTTTATCCAACTTTTTGAAGAATTTAGCCTTTTTATATAAATTTATATAATTATATATAATTTGATATAATTTTATCAAATTATATATAATTATATAAAAAAAAAATTTTACTCGGGTGGTCAATTTATTCAATTTACACATTCAGAGTAAAATTACCCAATTTATATTAGGAGTCCAGTTTCCTACTATAAATTGGGTAAATTTCAACAAATTTTAATTAGAGTGTAAATCACTTTTATCAAATATACTTTCAGGATTATCCTACACAAATCGATTTTACACAACCCATGTCAATGGCCCATCTACAACCTGTTTCACAAGCCTCTATGATAAGTGGCACTATTTTAACAGCCCAGCCCATGGGTAATGGTGGTACTGGCACCTTAAGGCGTGGCATACTGAAAGGTGTCTCTCAAGTACCACAGCCAGATGTCACGCATCATACCACAACCAATATGGGAGGAATTCAATTAATACATGACTTACATCCCCTAAATATATCATCTACCTCGTCAACATTAACAACCACCTCCAGTGTGGGCAACGGAAGTTTAATGTCAGTGCCAACATCGACAACAAAACAACCACATAGTATATTAAAGGATCCCAATCGTAATAAGCAGCAGCAACAACATCAACATCATCAACAGCCAACGCAACTGATAAATACTGGTATGATGGCCATGTCAGGATCGCCAGATAGTTTACAATTTCTAAATATACAAAATTCAGCTGGTATTAGTAATAATTTGCTAATGACTGCTAGTGCAGCATACGATCCCACAAATCCTCATAGTCTGACAACATTTAATGCTGGTGGTGCTACAGTAGCCTTTACCGATGCCGATGGTCATCTTGTATAGCTGTAGGATGCCTCATCAGGGGCTTTGTTAACGGTAATTATGGAAACATCGCATCATCAACAGCAGCAGCAACAACAACAACAGCAGCTACCCCGATATTGAACTGAGGCAACCAATAGAACAATACAAACAAACAAAAAAACTCACACAAATAAACAAACAAAAAACCAAACCAAAACCAATAATACATGTATGAATGTTTTCAAAATAATCATAAGTTAGAAAATATTATTAATTATTATTACTATTATTATTATTATTGACTAATTATTAATTATTTAAGTTTAGTGTAATACCGCCTACTCTTAGAGATAATGATGATGATGATAATGATGATGAAGAAGAATAAGTACTTACAGAACTACTTATATTAACACTGTGCTACACCAAATATATGCAGCGATTCTGATATGAAAATTTGAGTTGGTTGGAGCTTACAGAGTACGAAGTTAATCATATTTTTTCTCGATTACTTCATTTTGTAACTTTTATTTATTAGCAGATATGTTGAAAACCAGAAATTCTTAAATTAAAACTTAAAAAAATTAAAACTTTATTGTACACAGAAAAAAATATGGAGGAAACAAATTTGAGTAATCACTTGTTTAATTTTTTAAAAAAAATTTGAGTAATTTTTTAATTGACGCAATTAAAAATTTACTCAAAAATTGAAAATAAAATTTGAGTAAGTAATTTAATACAAATTTAATATTTTTTTTTATTTATTTTTTTTTCTCTTGGTGTTTTGAATTCTCATTTAGTTTATTGTTTTTTGTATATGTATATGAAAGTTTGAAATCATCTTTATAAAATTTTACTTTGTCTTGAAGACATAAGTATATTTGGTAAAGTTTGTAAAAGCAATTTTTTTGGAAAAAAAATTAGAAACTTTTTAAACTTTTTAAAAAAATAATTTGATACATTTTGAGTAAATTTTTACTTGACAATTAAAAAGTTACTTAAAAATATTAAAAAATTTTAAGTAAAGATTTAATTGTGTGAATTAATAATTTACTCAAATTTTTTATTAAGCATTTAATAATTTTTTATTAAAAGTTTACTCAATACTATTAAATCGTTTACTGGTGGAAAATTGAGTAATTTTTTACTCAATAGTATTAAAAATTTACTCAAAATTTTTTTTTATTTTTTTCTGTGTAGTATTATTTGGATTTGTTTGAAACAACCCCAAAAAATTTACAATCGCACAGTTGATCGTGTAAAAGGAACATTCGGTTATCTTTTCGCTGTTTTTTTTTTAATAAAAAAGGTTTTTTTATATGTTTAAAGGGGCTCTGACTCCGAATTTGATAAAAAAAAAAATGGCGATTTCTTATTTTGCAAAATTCGCGTTCATTAAAGGCATACTATTATAATTTTCTTTTAGTATTGCTTCAAATCCAAAAGTTAACTTAAAAAAAATTAAAATCGATCCAAATATGTAAAAAAAAAATACACTAAAAAAAACAAAACTTTTAGGTTAGGACAAAATAAAAGTTCTGTAAAAAAAGTATAAACAGAAAACTAAATGTGTTTACTTCCTTTTGAAGGTTAAAATTTCAGAATAATTTTTTTCAGTTTATTATTTGCCGAAATTGCAAATAGTGTAAGTCAAGTTATAAAGACGGATAATATTTGTAATTTTTATCAAGCTGTATGGCCTTTCATTTCTATGGCCTTTCATTTCCATTATATCGTCTTTTGTGAATTTTGAATTTTATTAGCATAAAAAACCCCAATATCTTGTAAACCATTACAAATTAAAAAAATTTAGGAGCATACGCGAATTCAGCGACCAAGAATCCATATGCACTCAAAAAAAACCTTTTTTTGCTACCTCCGATTTGACAAGAATTCCTTGTAATTTTATAAGCTTTTTACCAAAAAGATTGTAATTTTACCAGATTTTTACCAATAAAATTGTAAATTTACAATTTTTTTGACGCGATCAAACTTACACTCAAAATAATACATTAGTAGATTTACTAATTTTTTTTTTGCTACTGCTGGTTAGCTAACTTTTAGCAAATTTTTAGTTGAGATTAGCATGTTAGCAAAAATATCTTGTAATCTTCATTTAGCGAATTAGATATTTTAAACAAAATTTGAACTAATTTTTTTTTGCTAAATTTAAAATTGAGTTGACCAAATTTTTACAAGCTTTTTTGCTAATATTAGCAAAAATAAGTGGTCAATTTTTTTTTATTTTCAGAAAACTTAAAATGGCGCTATCTCGGAAACTAAGCCAGATAGAGCAAAATGGAGGCCATTTTTGGTTCTCGGGCTCTCCTTAGTATCGCCGGTCCTCTTCATATGTGTGGACCCTAATGGGTCCTTACTTTGGATCCAAAAAAGTTAGCATTCCCGAAAATTTTAAAATGCTCATATCTCGGTAAATATTGCCGACACAACAAAAAGTCCAAAAGCATTTTTGTAGCTCTCAACACGTAGAACAAGACCGCGAAAAAAATCAAAAGCTCTCCGAGTAATATTTTTGAAGTTATCCAGTTTTGTAGTTCTTAAAACCCCGGTGGTCCCCTAAAACCACGTATCTCAAAAACTAAGCAAGGGAGAGCGAAACGGACACAAATTTTGGATCAAAAACTATGACGATTTTTAAGGAACCCAACTAGGTCTAGGCCCATCGGGGTCTGGACCTATCGGGTCCGAACCCAATGGGGTCCTCAAATGTGTCTAAACTAACAAGGGAAGTCTCCCTGGTGTCACCCTCCGATCTTCATGAAATTTGGATATGTTGTTAAGAACGAAAATAATTCGACACGCATTTTTTTTAGCGGCCTAAACACATTTTTAGGGGGGGTCGATTTGTATTGGGGGAAATTGACCTTTTTCAGTTTTTTACGATTTACGCATATTTAAACAAAATTAATATAGGCATGTGTGGTATCAGATTAAAGGTATTAAAAATACCTATCTCGTGGTTCTAACAACGGGCCAAAAAAATTTGTATTTTTCGACTTATTAACAAAAATGTCCTAAAATTTTGGTATTTTGCTCAATATGACGAAAAGTTGTGCACGTTTGGACACGTCCTTAGCACACGTAGATAGGTTTTCCAAAGACCTTTCATTTAGTATGTAACATGACTACGTTTCTTTGCAAAATATAGGAGATAAATAAAAAAAAACTGAAAAATGGACGTGTCTTCCCCCCTCCTTTTTACCCCCTAAATATTAATTTGGGCCGCTAAAAAAAAAATACGTGTCCCTTTATTTTTTCTGATCTACAAAATAAAACCAATTCCATAAAGATCCGCGGGTGACACTAGGGAGACTGCCCTTGTAAGTTGAAATAAAAAATTTCAGTTAACTAATTTTTGGCAAAACATTTTTGCTAACTTTACCAAAAAAATTGTGTGTTCAAAATCAGCAAATTTTCTTGTATGTATGTTTACAAGCTTTTTTTGCTAACGTTACAGTTTTTATACCCTCCACTTAGTGATAGAGGGTATATATAAGTTTGTCATTCTGTTTGTAACTCATCGAAATATCGATCTGGGACCCCATAAAGTATATATATTCATGATGCCCGATCGATTTTAAGACATTCTAGCGATGTCCGTCTGTCCGTCTGTCCGTCTGTTCAGTACATTCAACATAACCTAAAAATACAAAATGCTTTAATTCGGCTTCTGGTTGGCATATGTGAACATAATTGAACACCAAATGGTATTTAAACAAGTACGAACATATTTTTTGACAAAAAAAGAAAAAAATCGCGGATTTTTTTTACCAAAATTTTTTTTCGCGGAAATTTTTTTTCAAAAAAATTTTTTTTTTCAAAAGTAATTTCCTTTTGAATAAAGTTTTTTGCAATAATCTTTTTGAAATTGTAGAGGGTATCACTACATTCGGCATGGCCGAATTTAACTTTTTTACTTGTTTTTATACCCTCCACTCTAGTGATAGAGGGTATATATAAGTTTGTCATTCCGTTTGTAACACATCGAAATATTGGTCTAGGACCCCATAAAGTATATATATTCATGATCCTTGATTGATTTTAAGTCGATCTAGCGATGTCCGTCCGTCCGTCCGTCCGTCCGTCCGTCTGTCTGTCTGTCTGTCTGTCCGTTGAAAACACGCTAACTTTTGAAAGACTTTACGGAGGCTCCTGGAGTTTGACATATATGTTCTACATTTACCGGGTCAGGTTGGTATTGCAATCCAGCGAAATCGGTCCAGTGGTTCAAAAGTTATGAGCAAAATAGTAAATTTTGGCAAGGGTATTTTTCGAATTTACAAGATTAAAACCACTATAACTTTCGAAAGACAATTCTGAAGGGGCTGAAGCTTACCATATATATTTGTCGTTCCCCAAGGCTGTTTAGTTTTGAATTTCAGCAAAATCGGTTCAGTGGTTCAAAAGTTATAAGCAAAGCACTGAATTTCAGATTTGTTTCACCTTAAACTGTTGAAAACTCGTTAAAAAAGTTTTAAGGGCATGGTGAAATACCAGATTTGTAAAACTTGTTGTTGTTTGTTTTCTTGTCGTGGGGTGCAGTTTAGTTGTTAGACAAGTAAATATTTGTTACTGTTTTGTTATTGTTAGTGTAACTGTATGTAACGGGAAAAAATCAAATAAAGTATGTGTAGGATTGAATGTTAATTTGTTTTTGGTTTTTAAAGAAGAGGATAGTAATATAAAAAGTGGAAAATATGTGAAATAGTTTTTTTTTTGTATTACATATAAGTATAAAACAACAAAAATATTTTACAAAGTAATTTGTTACTCAAAGAAATTGTACACTAAAAAAATATTTACACTCAAAAAAAATGTTACACTCAAAAAAAAATGTACACATTATTATTTTTTTTTTTTTTAATGAAATGGCAGACTCAAAAAAATGTTGACAGTCAAAAAAATTTTACACTCAAAAAAATTTGATTGATTAAAAGAAAGTTTGTCTCAAAATAATATACATATTTCTAATAAAAAATTTGTAATGCAATTTTTTGGAATTTTTTTTAGAAAATTACTATCAGATTACATTGTGGAGGGTATTCAGAGATTCGATTA
Organism: Pegoplata infirma; assembly: GCA_963921195.1. Taxonomy (NCBI): domain Eukaryota; kingdom Metazoa; phylum Arthropoda; class Insecta; order Diptera; family Anthomyiidae; genus Pegoplata; species Pegoplata infirma. The sequence goes on from OY992538.1 coordinate 160,742,178, forward strand.
AGTCGAATTTAATTTTTCTCTTTGTTTTTTTTTGAGTGGGCAAGGAGTTTTTGTAGATTTTTTGCTATCTCCTATTTTACGAGAATTCCTAGTAAAAATTACGAGTTTTTTTGTAATTTTACATGTTTCTTACCAATAAAATTGTAAATTTACAACTTTTTTTGGCAAAATAAAACTTACAAGGAATTCTCGTAAATTTACTATATTTTTTTTGAAAAAAACATTGAAATTTTTAAAATTACAAAAAAAATTGTAAAATTCCAAAAAAAAAAATGTAAATTTCGATAAAATGTCTTTGTTAAAAAACAAGAAAAACTGTTAAATATTGGTAAAATGGGATTACGGGACTTTTTCTAGTAATTTGACAAGGTTTTTTTGTACGTAGGACACAAATTTCAATGAGTTTGGTTTACCCTTTGATCGGGACATTCGATTTTCGATCCACTGTAAATCGGTTTAAAACTGGCTGAGCTCATAAGTTAAAAAAAATCATTCTCTTTTAAAAAATTTCCACTTTCTTTTCACTCATAGTTGATCGTGATTCATTAAGGGGGGGTTAAACAAAAAAAAAACAGCTTAATGTGAGCAAACAGCTATAAAAAATATAATTTTTTTCAATCCGTTTTTTTTATTTGAAACATAAACTATTTTAATATTTTTAAAATTTTATAACACAAAATTTGGTCAACTAGAATTGACAGGGTTGCCACCCAATTGCAGAATGTTTTTTAAAGGACAAATCGGCTGCAGTTGACACCAAAAACTAGTAAACCGATTTTGATGATTTTTATACCCTCCAACTACAGTATGGGGGTATACTCACTTTGTCATTCCGTGTGTAACGCATCGAAATATCGGTCGGGGACACCAACAAGTATATATATTATTGATCAGTGATCGATTCTAAGACATTTTAGCGATGTCCGTCCGTCCGTCCCTCCGTCCGTCTGTCTGTCCGTCCGTCTGTAGTTAACACGATGCAGTCCAAAATAAAAAAGCTAGACCCTTCAAGTTTGGCACAAATATGTCTTATGTTCCTAGGCAGGTTAAGTTCAGAAATTGGCCAAATCGGACCAGGGGGAAAAAAGTTCCCCCTTGAAGAACTAAACCAACCTCTAAAAAAATACACTTTTTAACATGTTTTTTTGTATTTTTGTTAATTAAATGAAACATTTGGTATATTTATCGCGATGAAAAGGTGCTCTCAACGTCCCCCACTGACCCTATCAACCCCCCCCCCCCCCCCCAAAAAAAACAACGCCCCTGACAAATTTTTGTTTTTAATTTTTTTTTTTACATTTTGGAGGGTATAATAGATTCGGCACAGCCGAATTTAACACTCTCACTTGTTTTATTTGTAGCTTATTTAATTCTCTAGTACTTCCGTGGCCATTTTTTTGAGAAATACTGATTTTATGTTTAAGTTTTGCTAATGTAAACTTAAAAATATGCAAAAATTTACTTTTATTCTGTCATTAACAACAAATTTGGTAAAAAAAAAAAACCAAAAAAACGGCCACGGTAAGTACTAGAGAATTAAATAATATACAAATTAAAAAAAAATCATCAAAATCGGTTCAGTGCAGAAGAAAAGTTTAATTTCTAAAATTATAGACATTTCTGGTATTCCCATAACGGTTTCAAACACTCCAGTTAGTGTTATCATCAGCAGAATTTTAAATGCCAGTTTGTCTTGTTAATGAAAATAATTTTTTATATAAATATATGAATATTTATAGTTTCTACATAATACATTTTGACAGTTTCCAACACTAAAATTCCTTTTCTAGCAATCTTAACCTACCCTCATAATTTCTTTCAACTTTTTTGTCTCATACATTATTTCGCAAGGATTACCAACATGATCTGGAATTGCAGACACAAATGACGGAATTACCATTTTCTGTTTCGGAGACCTGCCTAATGACGACATATTTTGTCAGTAATTTTATTTATTGTTTTTTTCTGTAAGTACAGATAGAGCTCGGTCCCAAATTATATTTTTTTATTGGGTTCAAGTTGAAAAAATGCGAAAGAAAAAATGAAATTCTAAAAATTATAGACATTTCTGGCATTCCCATACCGGTTTCAAACACTCCAGTTAATGTTATCATCAGTAGGATTTTAAATGTCGGTTTGTTTTGTAAATGAAAACTGATATACAGTGGGCGACAATACATTGGAAACTTTTTTATAGTAGATGAAATTTGTTAAAGACAAAGTTAACAGTACTAAACGTTATAATTATCAAACAAGTATTATAAAAAAATATTATGTAGGTAATTTATCAAGCTTTAATTTAAGCTTAATAGCGTCCAGATTGGGAAAATAATGAATGTGTTACGAGGGTCGATGTGGAAAATGAAAAAATTTAAAGACATTTTTCAGAACATTTTTAAAAAATATTTCCAAATCGATTTTTTCCAAGGTTAAACATTAGAAATTTAAAAAAAGGCTCAATAGTTTTTATTCAGTGATCAAATAATTTCTCCAACAACCCAAACAAACAGTGGAATTTTTTAAGTACAGTAGCAAAAATCCACATTTTTTTGACCTCCAATTCTTTTGACCACCAATTTTTTGTTAACAAAGAAAAATTAAAATTATCTTAATATATCCTTAGCATATACTTAAATGTACTAAAATTAATAAACTATAACATCTTTTCTTTGTTTACAAAAAATTGGTGGTCAAAAGAATTGGAGGTCAAAAAATGTGGATTTTTGCTACTGTATCCACTGTTTGTTTGGGTTGCTGGAAAAATTATTTGATCACTGAGTAAAAACTATTGGACCTTTTTTTAAATTTCTAATGTTTTAACTTGGAAAAAATCGACCGGAAATATTTTTTAAAAATGTTTTAAAAAATGTCTATAAATTTTTTTCCTTTTTCACATCGACCCTCGTAACACATTCATTATTTTCCCAATCTGGACGCTATTAAGCTTAAATTAAAGCTTGATAAATTACCTACATAACATTTTTTTATAATACTTGTTTGATAATTATAACGTTTAGTATTGTTAACTTTGTCTTTAACAAATTGCATCTACAATAAAAAAGTTTCCAATGTATTGTCGCCCACTGTATGTGTTTATTTATAGATTCTACAGAATAAGTTTTGACAGTTTCCAACACTACAATTCTATTTCTAGCAATCTGAACCTCACTTTATAATTACTTTCAATTCAATTTATCTCTAGTTCACCAAATTTTGTGTTATAAAGTTTTAAAAATATAACAATAATTTACCTTCCAAATAAAAAAATATAATTTAAAAGACTTGGATATTTATTTGTTTATAGCTGTTTTAAAATTGTTCACATTTTGTTTAAATATTTATGGTAAAACAGCTTTCCAAAATATCAAAAATTATAAAAATCAATTAGAAAATGAACAAGTTGTGCTTAGTTTTGTGATAACATGTACCATTAGACTGGCATTTTTTCTTAAACTTTCGATCTTCCCAAGTGTCCGGGCAAATTATGTTTGTCCTGGGTCTAACACTTATGTGGTACAAATTTGAGTCCAATCGGATTAATTTTTGAAAAATTTCAAAAAATAAAATAAAAAAAAAAATTATATTTCGACACATTATATTTGTTAATTTCGATGCGCTGAGCACGAATATGGAAAAAAAATAAAATCGGTCGATCGGTTTTCGAGATATCACCATTTCAAATGTGAAAAAATAGCGGTTTTTTCCTACGTTTAAGAAATTTTTTTAAAAACGTCTCAACATTTCTTTGCTTTGGCCCTTTCATTTAAACTTATCGATCGATCAAAGTTTTGGTTTTTTAGAAAATGTTCACCAACAATTCTAACCTTTGATCGAAGGGCGCAATGAGTTAAGATGATTGGATTTCTCTCAAATTAGGGTTAAATGTAAAATTCTATCAAGCTCTATAAAAAGGTCACGGTAAAGAAATTTTGATAATAAAGTTACACTAAAAATAATAACTCTGTTCAATTACAGAAAAACTGTGCTAATTTCACAGAGAACACCATACTTTTCCAGTTAGCAACATTTCTTGGTAATTTTACTATAAAACTCGCCAAAATGATTTTGACAAAAAAAAACTGTTTATTTACAGGGTTTCTATTAAAATATTGGTTAAATAAAACACCATTTAGCAAAGAAAAACTCTGCAAATTTACATATATTTTAAAATGTATTTGATGCAACCAAAATTTTACAGAAAAAAACTCTGTAAATTTACAGAGTACAGTAAAATACATGTTATTTTGTAAAATTTTTATAAGAATTTTGAAAAAGTTTTTTTTGGTACTTTTTTAACATTTAAAAAAAAAATATAGATAAAATTTTGGTGTTTTTACAGAAAACCCTGTTTTTAACTATAAAATTAATATAATAATTAAAAATACAGTTTTTTGGTTATAAAAAAATAAGGAGTATTTCGCTTAAATCTGTATTTTATCAGAAAACTCTGTTAATTATCTGTAAAATTAAGATTACAAAGTTAAAAGTAATATAACAGATGAAACTTTGGTTATTTATCACAACAAAATACAAAGTATTTTCTACAAATCTGTATTTTGACAGAAAACTCTGTTGAATTGAGATTACAGTAATTTTACAGAGTATTTTACAGAGTTATAATTTTTTAAAGTTTTAATATAATAATTTCAAATTTTCAAAACATTTTCTAATAAAAACAAGAACTAAACGAAGTGATCGAGAAAAACTATGACTACTTCCGTACTCTATGGACTCCAACCATCTCGAATTATCATATGAGAACCCCTGTATATTTTTTTCTCTTGACTTTTGTAGCTCAGTGTTATTGTACATACTTGGGAAATCATTGTATGTTTAACATTTAACAACATATTTGTATGTTTAAAATACCAAATTTATTAATTTTTAAATTATAATTCATTTATTTTTTAAATTTTTTATTATGATTATTTTTATTTACAACGGCAGCTAATCAATACGAACTTTATTTAAAGAAACATAACTGATTTTATTTATTGTTAGTTAGACGAAAACAAAACAAACAAAAAAAATTATTGAAAACAAAAAAATTATTAACCATATAAGTTTAACAACGAATGATTTTTTGTCAATACAATTATTTAGTTTAATTCAATTAAAAAAAAAAAGGAAAAAAAAAACAAATAAACCAAAAATAATTTAATAATAAATATGGCTAAGCCAAATTGAAATAAGTACAACCACAACTAGTGTTTTTATTTAAAGACTTTTTATTATACTAATTTTCAGATGTTTAAAATGTTCTAATAACAAAAGACTGGAACTTCATTCAAATGCATGTTTATAGGCTGGTGTCTAACTTTAAAAATGATGCAGAACTCCACCTCAGTTTGTCTGCATAAGCTGCCGACTATTAGGTTAGGGGTGGCGGCTGGTCCATAGCAATACCACATGTTCCTTCAGCGACGAGGATAAAACGCGTTAGTCCATGTTGCAAACAATTTAAGGGACATAAGGTCCATAACTGCGATTTCTTCCAGATTCTCGAGTTCTGCTTTGCCTAAAATTTGTTTGCGATGGCTGGCCAATGCGGGGCATTTGCACAGGATATGTTCAACTGTTACATCCGTATTCGGTTCATCACATCTTCTACAATTGGAATCAGAGATGAGTCCAAGTGTTCTTGCGTGGAACACTGACTAACAAAAAAGGAAATAAGAATTACTGTAGTCATTTTCTTTAAACCAAAAAGGTTTTGTAATAAAAGTACCAATTTTAAGTACCGAACTAGAATAAAGTACCGAACTAGAATAAAACTCTAATCGAATATACATATATGTATATGGGGGTTTTCGTGTCAACTGACACAACTTTTGAAACCGATGTCTTCCGATCGGGATGAAATTTGCACCAATGTTAGCCCTATTGGATAGTAGTTCAAACACAATTTTTCAGCGAGATCGGTTAAGGACTCTCTGAGTTAGAGGGGGTCGAAATTTTACATTTTGGCAAAAGAGGTGTTTATTCTCATCCATGTAACTTCTTACCTATTGTTTTTGGCAAAATGTGTCCCAAACAGTTTAGATAGCTATTTCTTCAGTCTTTCGAAAAAAAATTATAAAAAAAATAAAAAAAAAATTTTTGATTTTTTTTCTTAAAAATCTAAAACTTTTTTGACTTTTTCCTCAAATTGGGCCCTTTTTTTTTTTTTTTTTTTTTTTGATTCAAAAGAAAGCTTAGGTCCTTTCCTTTAAGAGCTATGGTGTCGCTTAGTGGGATGCGAGTGGGATATCTATGAAAAATTTTTTTTTTAACTTTGGAACACAAAAAACGGTTCTTCAATTTGCACTATTATGCGTGGGATAGCTCACCAGTTTTCGATTTCGATCCGGGACACCCTCTAATTTTGATAGGTTCGAAAAAGAAAGCATAAGCCAAAAAATTAGGGCGGTGGGGTGGGGCAATATGGCTCCTCATCGGGGTCAAAATTGGGCGTAAAGAGGTTAAAATCCTCAAAAAGCCCCACAACTGCCCTAGAACTGCCCACGGAGGGGTGCAGTGTGAGACCGACCTCTATTAATTTTCTGCCCCCAACATTTTTCTTGAATATACCTAACCTCTATTTTCACTTCCTAAGGGGGCTCCCATACAAAATGACATTTTTATAAAATTTGCTCCTACCGCTCTAACTGTCCATAGGGTGCCCCTAGAGAAGTAAAATATATGACCGACCCCCAATATTTTTTCAACTCCAACATTTTCTCAGAATATACCTACCCTTTATTTTCAACTCTTAAGGGGGTCCCCATACATTTTTTTATTTTTTTTATTAGTTTTTAAAAACACATGTTTTTATAATGTATGGGAGCCACTTAAGGAGTGGAGATAGGGTGTTATTATGTTCGGACAAAATGTTGGTAACTAAAAAATAATGGGGGTTGGTCATAAATTTTGCCTGTCTAGGAGGCACGGTAGGGGCGGTAAGAGCTGGTTTAATAAAACAAATTTATAAAAAATAAATGAAATGTATGGGGACCACCTTAAGGGTTAAAGATACATTGTAGGTGTGTTTGCAAAAAATGTTGGAATTAATAAAATAATGGGGGTCGGTCATACATTTGGCACCACTTGGGGCACTTTAGGGTAAGTTAGAATGGTAGGATCAAATTTTTTAAAAATGTTTTGTATGGGAGCCCCCTTAGGAAGTGGAAATAGGGGTAAGGTATGTTCAAGAAAAATGTTGGGGGCAGAAAATTATTGGAGGTTCGTCTCACATTGCACCCCTCCAGGGGCGTTTCTGGGGCAGTTTTGGGGCTTTTGGGGAGTTTACCTCTTTGCGCCCAACTTTGACCCCGATTAGGGGCCATATGGCCCTACCCCACCGCCCTCATTTTTTGGCTCGTTCTTTTTTTTTCGAACCTATAAAAATTAGAGGGTATTGCGGATCGAAATCGAAAACTGGTTAGCTATCCGACGCCTAATAGTGCAAATTGAAGAACCGTTTTTTGTGTTCCAAAGTTAAATAAAAATTTTTTCATAGATATCCCACTCGCATCCCACTAAGCGACCCCATAGCTCTTAAAGTAAATCACCTAAGCTTTCTTTTGAATCAAGAAAACAAAAAAAAAAGGGCCCAATTTGAGGAAAAAGTCAAAAAAGTTTTAGATTTTTAAGAAATAAAATCTAAAATTTTTTTTTTATTTTTTTTATAATTTTTTTTCGAAAGACTGAAGAAATAGCTATCTAAACTATTTGAGACACATTTAGCTAAAAACAATAGGTAAGAAGTTACATGGATGAGAATAAACATCTCTTTGGCCAAAATGTCAAACTTCGACCCCCTCTAACTCAGAGAGTCCTTGATCGATCTCGCTGAAAAATTGTGTCTGAACTACTATCCAATAGGACTAACCTTGGTGCAATTTTTATCCTGATCGGAGGATATCGGTATCAAAAGTTGTGTCAGTTGACACGAAAACCCCCATATAAGTATATATATTATATTAGAGTGGCACTTAAAAATTAAATTTTCGAATTTCAAAATGCGCGGGTCGGAATATTGTGTAGTTGCGTCTAAAAATGATTGTGTAAAAATTTCAGGAAATTCGAATAACTTTAACCCGTGTCGCATTGAGGTCAATGTTTCGAGATTTTGGGAAAAAGGACTATGATTTGAAAAAAAATAAAAAAAAAAATAATTTTATGAAATTAATTAAAATATATTTTTTTTATTAAGCTTATACACAAAACTACTTGGAAAAAATTATGTCAACTTTCTATGACCTCATCTTTTTTTGGAGCCGTTTGATTTTTGCGGATTTCAAGGAAATTAGAATTTTGTGTATACTTTTTTTCCTGAAAATTGATTTTCGAATAAACTGACCCAATTTATATTGTTTGGTGCTTCATTTGATCAAAGTTATTCAGTTATGAACTTTTAACTTTATTGGACATCGTTAACCCATATTGGCAGGTGGGCAAATATGACCCAAGCAGCAAATTTGAAGATTGTTTCTAGAATTTTAAGAAATTTATTGTTTCAAAATCATCATAGAAAGTTGACATAATTTTTTCCAAGTAGTTTTGTGCATAAGCTTAATAAAAAAAATATATTTTAATTAATTTCATAAAATTATTTTTTTTTATTTTTTTTTCAAATCATAGTCCTTTTTCCCAAAAACTCGAAACTTTGACCTCAATGCGACACGGGTTAAAGTTATTCGAATTTCCTGAAATTTTTACACAATCATTTTTAGACGCAACTACACAATAAATTTTTTGGACACATGTGCTCTATAGAGCCAATTAAACATATCCATTTTCAGTTTTTTATATTTAAAAAAAAATCGCGATTTTTTCGCGAATTTAATTTTCTTCAAAAATTGAAAAAATCAAAAAAGTATGCTACTTTGAATAGCCATATCTTCGGAAGTATCTATCGAATTTCTTCAATTCAAAAAGCATTCGATTCAGACGATAGTCTTACTTTATATTAATGTAATAAAATATTTTTAAAAAAAGTGCATTTTTGATGCAAATGCATTTTTTGGATGCATTTTTTAAAACTTTCTCCCCCTTCAATTTTTTTTAAACCTACATAAATCGAAAATATAGCATTTTTTACACAAAATTGCGTACAGCTTTTTTTGTGACGGAGTTTCGTAAAAATTTTGTAATTTTTTTAAAAATACCTTATTGGTTTTTCCATACAATTTTTTCGTAAAATTCATAAAATAACAAAAAAAAAATTTCGTCTAAGGAAAAACTACGTAAGCATTTTTTAAAAAAATCACTAAAATTTTGTGAAACGCCGTCACAAAAAAAAATGTACCCAATTTTATGTAAAAAATTCTATATTTTCGATTTATGCAGGTTTCAGACAAATTGAAGGGGGAGAAAGTTTTAAAAAATGCATCCAAAAATTGCATTTGCATCAAAAATGCATTTTTTTAAAAAAATATTTTTTGTTAGTGCATTGTTATAAAAAAGGATAATCAGTTGAATCGAATGCTTTTTGAGGCGTAGAAATCCGATAGATACTTTCGAAGAAATGGCTTTTTAAAGTTACATACTTTTTTGATAAAATTGCAAAATAAATTTTAAATTGATTTTTTGTATGGAAAAAATCAAATAAGTAGTTTTAAAAAAATCACGAAAATTTTTTGAAAGGCCGTCACAAAAAAAACGGTACTCAATTTTGTGTAAAAAATTCCATATTTTCGAATTATGCAGGTTTCAAAAAAATTGAAGGGGGAGAAAGTTTGGAAAAATGCATCAAAAAATTGCATTTGCATCAAAAATGCACTTTTTTGGAAAAACTTTTTTTTTATTGCATTGGTATAAAAAAGGACGAACGTTTGAATCAAATCCTTTTTGAATCGTAGAAATCCGATAGATACTTTAGCAGATATGGCTCTTCAAATTAACATACTTTTTTGATTTTTTAAATTTTTGAAGAAAATTAAATTCGCGAAAAAATCGCGATTTTTTTAAAATTAAAAAAACTGAAAATGGATATGTTTTATTAGCTTTATGGAGAATGCATACCGTTAATATAAAGAAAATCGAAAGACCTAAAGTCAGAAAATAGCATTTTTTATGTGTTTTCTGGTGGATTTTGTGATATATTAATAATTACCGATGGTGATTTTGTATGTACAATTTTTGCTTTAAAAATGTTATTTTTGTTGGAAAACAGATTTCGGACCTTCATAATAGTATTTCTCATATAACCAGTGGCGTATACAGGGGTGGGTGGCCGTTCCCGAAATGATTTCACAAATTTCAGGATTTGGTATCAAATAACAAGTACAATGTTAAAAAACTTCTTAAAAAAAATTAAAAATCTAAAATTTTTTGAAGAAAAATGCTTCGAAACTGAAAATTTTTCTTTAAAAAAAAATCTCAAAATCTAAAAATTTATTCTTAGAATTTGAAACTTTTTAACTTAAGATTCTAATGAAAAAATATTTTAGAACCTGAAGTTTTATATACACAAAAAATGGACCTAATGGTAAGTAAAATGTAGTCAAATCTTAAAATGCGACTTTGTCTTCTAGAAAAATGTCTTAGAACGAGACTATTTCTCAAATAAAATGTCTCAGAATCTTACACTTTTTTAAAAAAAATATCTCAGAATCTAACACTTTCTATAAAAAAAATGTCTGAGAATCTTAGACTTTTTCTATAGAAATAATGTCTTAAAATTTCTCAGAATCTGAGACTTTTTCTATAAAAATTTTTCAAAATCTGAGGCTTTTCCATATGCAAAATGTTTCAGAATCTTTCTCAAAATCTGAGATTTTTTCTATAAAAAAAATTCTTAGAATCTAAGGATTTCTATATGAAAAATGTTTTAGAATCTGAGAACTTTCTATAAAAATAATGCCTCTGAATCTGAGAATTTTTCTTACAATCTAGAAAATGTCTCAGAATCTTATACTTTTTCTAAGAAAAATGTTTAAGAATCAACGAATTTTTCTTAAGGAAAATTATCTCAACATCTAAGATTTTGTGTATAGGAAAAATGTCTCAGAGACTCAAGCTGAGACTTTTTGTGTAGAAAAATGCTCAAAATCTGAGACTTTTTCTATTGTAAAAATATATGTATAGAATAAAGTCAAAGAATCTGAGTATTTTTCTATGGGAAACATATTTCAGAATCTGATAATTTTTCTTTAGGAAAAATATCTCAAAATCTGAGGCTTTTTCTATATGAAAAATGTTTCAGATTCTGACAATTTCCTATATGCAAAATATCTTGTTATATAGGAAAATGTATAAGAATTTGAGACTTTTTTATAGGAAAAGTGTTTAAGCATCTGCGACTTTTTCGATAGGAAAAATGTCTCAGAATTTTAAAAATTTTCTGTAGAAAAAATGTCTGAGAATCTGAGACATTTTCTATAGGAAAAATTTCGAAGAATCTAAGATTTTTGTGTAAGAAAAATGTCGAGACGTTTTCTATAAGAATCTGAAACTTTCTATAAGAAAAATATCTCAGAATTAGAAACTTTTTCTATAAGAAACATGTCTAAGAATCTGATTCTGGGAAAATGTCTTACAATCGGAGTCTTTTCTTTTGGAAAAGTATTTTATGAATATGTTTATAGAATCATTTTCTAAAGTGTCTTTTTCCCGAGAAACGTTTTCCATTGGAAATATGATTTAGAGTCTTTGACTTTTTCTATAACAAAAAATGTCTTTACTGGAAATTGTCATACAATCTTAGACTTTTCTCTAAAAAAAAATTCAAATTCTGATAATCTTCTTTGTAAAAATGTATCAGCATCTGATTTAATTCACACATTAAAAAAAGGCTTCTCTCTCAAAAAATTTTAAAACATAACAAATTTAAATTTTTTTCCAACAACAGATTTAAATTTACGCAAAAATGAAGAATCTGATTGTGTTACATTCAGTTCAAGGAAAAGATCGAGAAAAATTCTAAAACATGTGCTGTTATGTAAATTTTTTGTAAAAAAAAAAAATAAAAAAAAAATATTGGGCCCCCACCGAAATAAAATCCTGGGAGTATCCTGCATATAACTTGTGAAATATATCAAATATTATGTCTGGTTTGATGTTTGATTGACCAACGATGATTCTCTAAAGTCTGCTGAAGATTCCTTAGTGGGGATGAAACGGATCAGTACAGATATACTATAAATTAAAAATACTCTATTCTGACAATATCATATATAGAAATATTTTTGGACCTCGAACTAGAATAAAACTCTAATCGAATATATATAAAAAATTAACTATATCACATTAAAAACTGAACACAACACGATTAATCTTAGATAGTGGCTGCATATATATCCATTAATAGTTCTAGGATTGGTACACTATTAAGAAAGATACAGGGCTTTAAACATTGGAAATAAAAAAAATGTGCAAACGCACCTTTTTGAAGCTGCAAATTTGTTGTCACGTTAAATTAATAGTATTGCCGGTAGGTTTAACTTATTAATTTTTTTTGATGAAGGGAGGACCCAAGTTTGTTAAAAAAACCATTCATTGATGTTACCTACCTCTGAGGGGTCGCCCCGGCAGTTAAGTTGGATAAACCTCATTTTAGCTCATACCTTGGCTGCCCTAGTCTGCCCGTGCGGTTTACACAATTTTTTTTATAAAATACTAGCTTTACCCGGTCCGCGTTGCTGGCCCTAAGAAAAAAGGTATTTTATATTGCATCTTAATTAAAATATAGTGTCGGACAAAATTAAAGCACGGGTCCGGGCCCAGCTAGTAACCTTTGGTTCCACCCTCAGTTAGCACTATCTATAGAGTAATCTCAACAAAATCGGTTCAGCGTGATTTCGAAACAGACAGTCATAACGTTAAGTATAGTACAAAGGGGCATGTAATTTAACGCATTTTTATAGAATCGTGATAGTCTTAAGTTCCATGCTGTATCCTCAAATGTACTATCAGTGCTGCAAATTTCATTGACATCAGTTTTGTCGTTTTTGTGTGATTGCGAAAGAGGAGGAAATAACTTTTTATTTATGAAAAACGGGAGTGATATTGTAAACCCTTTTGCTGAATCGTGCTATACATATGACCAACAGTTCCCGCTCGGTTAATTCTATCAGTAGTGACAGATTCGGCTTATCCGTTTTTGCGTGATTTCACAACAGGCAGATATAACGTTTAGTATATAACAAAGGGGCTTGTCAATTAACGCCTCTTTATTCAATCGTGGTCAGTATAGTACTAAGGTCGTTGCAATTTTGATCGCTTTTTCCAATAACGATCTTATATGGTCTACATATGCACTTGGTGAGCACTGTATGTAGCGAAAATGTCAAGAGAATCGGTTTAGCTGTTTTTGTGTTATTGCGAAACAGGCAGACAATGTTCAGTATAGCATAAAGGGGCGTGGCATTTTACGCCCCTTTTTCCAATCGTAGTATAACATGGCCTATAGTTCCGCACTCGGTTAATACTATCAGTGCTGAAAAATTAATTAAAATGAAATCAACAGTTTTTGCGTTATTGCGGATCATGCAGAAATAAAATTCAATTCATTCCAAAGGGACATGGCATTTTACGCCCATTTGTCCGATCACGCTCTAATTTGGAACACAGCACTTGGTTAGTACTATCGTTGGTTTAAATTTCATCAAAATCGGTCCAGCCGTTTTATATATATATATAGATGTCATTAGTGGTGCAATGTAAAAATTCGGTTTTGCCCACCCCTCCGACCACTGGCAAAAAAGCATGGCATTTTACGCACATGTGTCCGATCACGCTCTAATTTGGCACATAGCTAGTACTTGGTTAGTACTATCTTTGGTTTCAATTTCATCAAAATCGGTCCATCCGTTTTTTATATATAGATGTCATTAGTGGTGCAATGTAAAAATTAGATTTTGCCACGCCACTCTGCCCACACGCAAAAAATTAAAAATCTGACTGCACAGTGTTACTCCCTAGGCTATTCTGAATATTCCCTGAGAATTTCATCAAGATCGGTCCAGCCATTTTCGAGTCCATAAGGAACATACATATAGCCTTTCTTTGCATTATTGAAATAACTTTCAATTCAATACAAAGTTGCATGGCATTTTACGCTACTTTGTCCGATAACGCTCAAATTTGGCACATAGTGAGTACTCAGTTAGAACTATCTTTAATATAAATTTCATTAAAATCGGTCCATCCGTTTTTTATATATAGATGTCATTAGTGGTGGAATGCAAAAATTGGATTTTGCCACGCCCCACAGTGTTGCGTCTTCATGTAAAGAGTGGCCAAAAATAGAAGGAGTTAAGTTAGAGCGTTAAAATTTGGAAAAGAAAAATTTTGAATTTGGTCAATATCCGTCCAAGGATTCGTATCCTTCCCATATATCCTGAAATTAAAATACGGCATAAAACGAAAACTAACGCTTTAATCTTCATGTTATTTATTGTAGTTATTGAAGAATTCCAAAATTTTTGACTACAAAAAAACACTTTTTCGGCCTTACCTATTTTAATTGTCTTAAAAATTGGTATATATGTTCTTCTGATTTTTGTTGAATTTCAGTTTTTGTTAGTTAGTCAAAATTGTGAATGGTTCGCGTTTTATCGCTGTTCAAAGTTGGTATTTTGCAACAATTGTTTGATAAATATACAATGTTTAAATGATTATATCTTTGGAACGCATGATCCGATTGCCACGAAATAAAGCGCAAAATAATGGTTATGTCCTGTACTTAAAACAGAATTTTGAAAAAGGATACGATGCTTTGCAAAAAGGATATTTAAATTAAAAAAACTTCCTTAATTTGCAAATATCTCAAAATGCGTATCTTTAATTTTCCTATATTTTTTTGCACATATAGCCCAAAATATACTTAACAACATATGCAAATCCCAAGTTGGGGTGATAAGCGGTTTAATTATAAACGTGGTTTCATGAAACGACTTATTAATTTTTATTAATATCTCTTGTTTACAAATGAAAAACAATTTCTGCACACTATCTGCGAATATATTTTTTATATGTATTTGGGCTCGCTAAACTCAGAAATTTCATTAAAACAACATTTCGCGAATACATTTTTGTTTAATGAATTTTTTAGCGTTTTTTTTGGAGGTATTTTGGCTATTCTGCTTATATATTTAGTTCTGTTTATCTGATCTGCTCGCAATAAAAACCAAACTCAAGATAATCAAATTTCCAACAAATCCTACATTCATCATTTTCTCGTCAGTTCATAGCTTTACGCGCAAATATTTTTTTTTTTTGCGTTATTTGAAGGCATTTTGACTATTTTTCTTATATCTTGAGTTCCGTTTATCTGATCCTTCCGAAAAAAGAACCAAATTAAAGACAATCAAATTTCCAACAAACCCTTCATTCATTATTTTTATATCAGTTCATAACTTTACGTGCAATAGGCAAACATATGACTAATATAAGTTTTTTGATTAACAAATCGTTAAAAAAAAATAAAGAAATAGAAATCTTTGCAATTAATTAAGTTTTTTTATTTATCTGCAAAGCCTGAACATTTTGAAATATAATAAAGTTTATTTGATGAAAATCAATGGGTTTAATCCGAAGTTATCCCAAATTATATGAAAATACATGAGAAAAGCACTAAAGGTATTATATTGATATATAAAAAAGTAAAAAATTAAGCTGTTTAAAAAAAAAAAAACAAGGAAAATCTTTAGGCCAGATTTATAAAATTTTTCATAACTTTGGTATTTGCTCATAGATTTGAATGAAACCCTTTCATAATCGTTGTAAATGTTCAGGCTTTTAAGAAAAATAAAAAAAATTGCTAATTTGTAACGATTTCTGTTTTTTAAAATTTTTTTAAAAATGAGCTTTGTTAAAAAAAAAAAATTGGTTTTCCTAGTTTCCCTATTGCTAGTAAAGTTATGAACTGATATAAAAATAATGAATGAAGGATTTGTTGGAAATTTGATTGTCATTAATTTGGTTCTTATTTCGGAAGGGTCAGATAAACGGAACTCAAGATATAAGAAAAACAGTCAAAATACCTCCAAATAACGCTAAAAAATTTATTTGCGCGTAAAGCTATGAACTGATGAAAAAATGATGAATGTAGGATTTGTTGGAAATTTGATTATCTTTAGTTTGGTTTTTATTGCGAGAAGATCAGATAAACAGAACTTAAGATATAAGCAAAATAGTTACAATACCTCCAAAAAACGCTAAAAAATTCATTTAACAAAAATGTATTCGCGAAATGTTGTTTTAATGAAATTTTTGAGTTTAGCGATCAAAAATACATATAAAAAACTTATTCGCGGTTAGTGCGCAGAAATTGTTTTTAATTTGTAAACGAGAGTTATTAACAAAAATCAATAAGGCGTTTCATGAAACCGCGTTTACAATAAAACCGCTTATCACCCCAATTTGGGATTTGCATATGTTGTCAAGTACAATTTGGGCTATATGTGCAAAAAAATTAAGGAAAATTAAAGATACGCATTTTGAGATATTTGCAAATTAAGGAAATTTTTTTAATTTCAATATCCTTTTTGCTAAGCATCCTATCCTTTTTCAAAATACTTTTTTAAGTACAGGACATAACCATTATTTTGCGCTTTATTTCGTGATAATCGGATTATGCGTTCCAAAGATACGATCATTTAAACATTATGTATTTCTCATAAAATTGTGGCAAAATACCAACTTTGAACAGCCATAAAACGCGAACCATTCACAATTTCGACTAAATAACAAAAACCGAAATTCAATAAAAATCAGAAGAATGGATGTGTTAATTTTTGGATAAATTGAACCACCATCGGCTGATTGCCTATGCTATTTTAAATGGAACCAGTCTATTACCTATAATGCCATTAATTATTCTACAAAATTGTGTCCAATTCGGAGCAAGGATACGCCTAGCTCAAAAATGTCCTTAAAATAACGTTCAGGAAAAGGGTAAAAATTTAAGTTATTTCATGAAATTTTGAAAATCCAACTGTTATAATATGCTCCATGTATTTGCCAAAATTTGTGCAAATCAGAAAAAGGATACGCCCTCCTCGAAAATGTCCTTTTTAAAAAAAGTCAAGAAAAAGTGCAAAATTCAAATTCCTTCATGAATTTTTGCATCCGCAACACTTATAATATACCTTTAATCTTAATCTATATCTATACTAATATTATAAAGAGATAATGTTTGTATGTTTGTTTGTTTGTAGAGGGTAATCTCTGGAACTACTTATCCGATTTCAAAAATGTTTTCAGCAATATTTAAAGTGTTCCTCCAGGATGGACATAGGCTAGGTTTCATCGACCACGCCCACTTCTACGCCCACTTTTGGCCAAAAAACGTAAAATTGAAAAATCTCCAAAACTACTGAACCGATTTCAAATTTTTTTTCACCAATACATACTTGGAATGGTCCTTCAATGTAAATATATGCTGGGTTTCATCGACCACGCCCACATCTACGCCCACTTTTGGTAAAAAACTTAAAATTTAAATATCTATGAAACTACTCATCCGATTTCAAAAAGTTTTCAGCAATATTTAGAGTGTTCCTCCAGGATAGACATAGGCTAGGTTTCATCGACCATGCCCACTTCTACGCCTACTTTTAGCCAAAAAACCTAAAATTTAAAAATCTCCACAACTACTAAACCGATTTAATTTTTTTTTTCACCAATACATGCTTGGAATGCTCCTTCATAGTGGACATATGCTTGGTTTTATCGACCACGCCCATTTCTACGTTCACTTTTGGCCCAAAAACTTAAAATTTAAATATCTATTAAACAGCTCCTCCGATTTCAAAAATGTTTTCACCAATATTTAGAGTGTTCCTCCAGGTTGGACATAGGCTAGGATTTATCGACCACGCCCACTTATACGCCCACTTTTTGACAAAAAAAAAACTAAAATTTTAAAATCTCCAAAAATTTTAATCCGATTTCCAAAATTTTTTCACCAATACTTGGTCCTTCAGAGTGGAAATATTCTAGGTTCTATTAACCACGTCCATTTCTGCGCTCACATTTGGCAAGAAAAACGTAAAATTTAAATATGATCAAACTACTCATCCGAAAAAAAATGTTATCACCAATATACATATATTAAGAATGGTGATTCAGGGTGGACATGGGTTAGCTCTCATCGACCACACCTACTTCTACGCCCACTTTTGGCCAAAAAACGTAAAATTTCAAAATATCCGAAACTACGCATTTAAAAAATGTTTTCTCCATTATTAAGAATGGTCCATCATGTTAGACATAGGCTACGGTTCATCTACGTAAAATTTGTAAATATACGAAACTTATTATGTGATTTTAAAAATGTGTTCACAAATATTTAGAATTTTCTTTCAGGGTGAGTTGGTGAAGGTTTTATTGACCACACCCATTTTAAAGATCACTTTAGGTAAAATTTTAAAATCTACGAAACTACTCATCTAATTTCAAAACATTCTGAAAATGTCCTTTTTGGAAATTCCTATTTTACTGGAGCAAATACGTGCAAAGTAGTGAACTTTTTAACTTTTTCTATCTCCTGCAAAGTTGGTCATAGTAACTTGAAATGTTGGATCCTCCAGCCCAAAAAATCATTCTGAAAAAGTACCTTCTGGAAATTTAGATTTTAATGGGGATAAGGGTAAATTATTCTAATGTGGTACTTTTTTTTAAGAATGAAGCCTACATGGAACGAAATGAATTGGAATTCAGAACAAAATGGAATAAAATGGGAAACAAATGAATAGAAAAGGAAACTAAATGGAATAGAACGGGGAACGAAAAGGAGTGAAACGGGGAATGAAATGGTTTTAATAATTACGATATAAGGGCTCGAAAATTTTCAAGAACATTATTATGTTTCCAAGCTAAACGGGCTGTTTTAATTTTATTGTTTATTCTTAATAGTTTTTATGAATGACTTCAACGATAAACATTAAAAAAAATAAAAATTCTGTAGGGGAGAATTTTAGAAATGGGGAGTCTAATCTTGATCCTTCTTTAATCAGGTATTTAATATTACCGGGGGCGAAGTTCCGGGCGGGCCTGCTAGTCAAATGAAAAAATTGAAGCAAGGATATAATTTATATATTGAAAATGTCCTTAAAAAATTTTAAAAAAAGTTTAAAAAATCCTTCGTATTTCATGAATTTCTGTTCTGATAATGTTGAAAATGCCTAATTTTAGTATAATTGAAGCAAGGATTATCCTTGGCCTATCCTTAGGATATTCGTAGCGATTAAATATCCTTTTTTAAAGACTTGAGAAAATTCAGGGACATCCTTTGACCTTAAAACTTTCAATAATTCACAACATTTTTGCACGTAGTATTTACAATACGTTGAATATTGTTTTTAAGTTTAAGCAGGGATATGCCTATCTCAAAAAGACCGTTATAAAATAAGCAAGTAAAAATATAGTACAACGTACTTCCTCAACAAAATCTTTCTAAATAAAAGTCTGCATCTGTTACTGTACAACTGGTGTCTAGCCAAGCATCTAATTTGTGTCAGGCCTGGATGACAAATAATGTTTCTTGGATCAATTTAAATAAAATTTAAAACTTAACCGACCAATTCATTTTGCATTTCGATTTATTATATGTGTTCCATAACTATTTTTCGCAATACATTTCAAATTATCAAGGACAACTGCTGCATCTTTGTGTTTTCGTTAAAAAAATTTCCAAATTTATATTCGGGTTCCCACAAAAAAAATTGATTAAAAAAAAAAGTGGAAAAACGTGGACGAGTTCTTTTATTATTTGTAATCTACATACTTAAACCAATATTTTCTGCAAAGAACTAAGCGCGCCAATGAGGGCCACAAAAATGGCTGACTATCAAATATGAAATTTGCAAAATAAATTAGTATTTTCTTTGGAACTCACTTTATAACAGCGTTACCCAGCAAAACTTTGGTAATGGGTAGTGATTATATAACACATTACCAGGTAATGTATATACCTTATTTGTAGCATTATTTTAGGATGTCTTACCAAACATTTGTTCCACAACGTATTATTTTAAAGTGAAAAATAATGCATTACTAATAATTTGCTACGTAATGCATGATTATTGGAAAAATGTATTTCATATTTATTATTTATAAACATTATATCATGGATGATTTATATTTGCCCAGTCAGAAAAATACAAACGGGCCAACGCACAGTGGGTTCGATGGTACCCAAAATGGCGATTAATTCAGATAAGCAGTAGTTTTAGAATATTATATTTTTTTATTGATGACATAATATAAACACGTAAAAATACACATTTTGGAAAAAAAAAATTGGAAAAAAAAAATTTTTAACCTGTTAGGCGTTTTTTTATTTTTCGGAAAAAAGGGTTATAGTTCACAATTTTTGCTGTAACTTTGGAATGAAAAGCGATAAATTAATAAAAAAAAAATGGAAATTAAAGTGCACATAATGTGCTCTCAAAGTAATTAAAGAAAGAACGCATAATATGTATTTATATTATTATAATTTTTTTTTAAAATCCAATTTTTGTTTTTCACAAAATCTCATAAATGTACAAATTTATCTGAAAAAAGTGATTTATGGGAATATTATAGTTTTTTATTAAGGAATTATCATAAATACCTAAAAACACAGCATTTTAGAAAAAAAAATTTAACAAAAAAAATTTTTTTTTAATCTTTTAGTCGTTTTTTATGTTTTTGGAAAAAAAAACGAAACCCTTGAACATGTAATAAAGCTACAAAAAACAAATGGAGGAGACGTTTTTTTCGCGTAGGGGGGGGGGTTTACCGGGAGACTATGGGGGACACCTTCCCCTCGCGATAAACGTTGCCAAAAAAATAGATGTCAGTTTTTGCACCTAATTAATACAAATTTATCATTATTTAAATTATTTTTTCTATACACGCCCCCAAAAAGGGGCGGACCGAAAAAATTGGTATTCCTGATCCCCCTTGGTTCAAATTCAGGTCGATGAACTTCATATAGCATTAAATTGTTTCATTTATTGAACAAATATACAAATTAAACTTGTAAAAAAAATATTTTTCTGGGGTAGTTTTAGTTCTTCAGGGGGGAACTTTTTCCCCCCTGGTCCGATTTTGCTCGTTCAAGAACTTAACCAGCCTATGATCATTATACATATTTGTGACAAACTTCAGGATTCTAGCTCTTGTTTTATGTACTTTATGGTGTGCTCAACAACAGACGGACGGACGGACACACGGTTAGTCACAGAATGTCTTAGAATCGATCAGTGATCAATAATATACACTTTGTTGGGTCCTAGACCCATATTTCGATGCGTTACATATGGAATGACAAAGTGAGTGTAAGCCCATACTGTAGTTGATGGGTATAAACACACATATAATGGATTTGTTTAATAAATGATACCCAGACTTTTTACACAAAAATGGGAATAAAAAAAAAGGGCCGGGCATTGTCCGTACTTTTTTTTCTTTTAAATAAAAGCTGATATCCTATACTTTTTTGAAATCCACAAAACTAAATCCAACTATTACTAACTTAATATGTGTGGCCCATTAAATATGGAAAATATTCCAATTTTGGACCCTTTTTAAAAAAAATATTAAAAACATTGAGACACAATTTTTATAAACAAAAAAAATTTAAAAATTTAGCTTAATCCCTGGTGTTTATGGTTCCATTATAAAATATTTTCTTTTAAAATACTTAATACCACTAATAATCGCTTAAATTGTAAAAAATTTCAATTTTTTTACTTTGTTCAAAAACTGCAATAATTTGTTAATTTTGACAGCTCACCGAAAAAAAAGTAAACAACTTAGTTGATTGATTTTGATAACTAGTGTTGCAGAACTTTATCTACTTTTACCATATACCAAATTTTATAACAAAAACTTCATTTATAAATTTCAATTAATCGCCACTTTGGCATCATTTGAACCCAATGTGCAACGTTGGAATGAAGTTGGCGGCGACGGTACCAACGTTGGAGAATCATACCCGTTTCTAAGTCTACGACGTCATTCCGAGGTTGAAATGATAACAGTGGCCAACGATCGCTCGACTTTTGTTTTAACGTTGGGTTAACATTGATTTTACAAATTTACAACATTTGATTTATCTTTTGCTTAGAGATGTATTGAAAATCTCGATATCGTGCTTTTTAGTTAACATTTTGTACAAATTGGTTGAAAAAGCAACTACTTAAGTGTTCACTTAGATTAAAGAGTTGAGGTCTATGTAAATCGAAAACTTTTTAAAAAAAATAAAAATGTTGAACTTTTAAATTATAATATATAGTGTAGTGTTTTATGTAAACACAAAGTTGTGCCAACACAACATTTTTAGTAAAACTGTTTTACATTATACAATGTTGTATTTTTGGCTAGCCCGATATTGTACCAACACAAAATTTTTGGTACGGTTGGCAATTTCTGACTGGGTGGTTACATTATGTATTATTTAAAAGTTTGAAATAATGCATTATTTATAATTAAATGCATAATGCATTACAATAACATAAAAAATAATTATTTTATAAAAAAATGCATAAGTTTAAACTAGAGATGGGCTCACGACAAGAAATTTCTAACGACTCACACTCACTAGCATATTATATCTACTTACACTCACTTACAATCACGTGAGTAAATTTAATACAAAATTACTTTTTCACTACTCGTAACACCTTATATATTACGTTCTGGTATGCTATATTATATACCTTACTCGTAACCTATAAAATATCATATATTTTACACCTTACTGGTATTCTATGTGATAATGTGGATGCATTACTTTGAGTCTCATCGCCTGTTAAAATCATCAATGCTGCAATGTATAAAATAAGAGATCATATACCTTATTTTATACCTTATTTGGTAATCTAAGTTTTGCTGGGTACTTGCCATATGATTAGCGTATGTATGTCGACCAAAACAGCATTATCATACAAGCAACATATCTAACTTAAAACTTCATTACCAATAAGGTCGAATTTTAAATGCAATATAATTATTTAACCGTTACAAGTACATGTGGATTTCAAAGACTTTAAAACCAAAATATGATATATTTCAAAAAGTTCAACTTTAGAGACATGTAACTTAAAAACTATTAAAGATATCTATAAACTGTTTTGTATTTGTTTTATTTATGATGTTTTCTTAAAATAAAATTCACATAACCTTAAGTTTTAAGACATTTAGTTTCACCATTTATGGCCAAGGTCACAAACTGTGCGCCCCTCCGCCCACAGACGGAAAATCAAAAATCCGACTTGACCGTGTTACTCGTCAGGCTATTCCAAATATTCCCTGAAAATTTCATCAAGATCGGTCCAGCCGTTTTCGAGTCCATACGGAACATACATACATACATACATACCCACATACATACACACATCCATTTTTATATATCGTCCATTCCACCAGACATTTGGTAATTTTTGGCATTTTTTGACCGAGGGTCTTCCGAATTTTTTAATTTTTTTCATATAGATACTCTATGGAGCCAATTTCAAATTTCATCCATCAGATCGAAAATATTTGAAAAACTCGCTATTTTATTCACGATTTTCATCTTTAAAAAAGTAAAAAAAATGCAAAATCTGTGTAACTTTGAGCAGCTGTATTTTCTAAACTACTTATCGCATTTTAACAATCCATAGCGCATACGAATGGTATGTAAGTCTATTTTGATATCTTATAGACTGGAAAAATATCGGTGGTTTAAAAGTGCATTTTATATGCAAATGCAGTTTTGAAGTGCATTTTGCGAAACTTTTACCCCTTTTAATTTTTTTTAATTAGCATATTTGGAAAATTTAGGATTTTTGGTACATAAAAATGTTTCCATTACAATGGACCGAGCATGTATGATATTTTTAATATTTTTTTAAAAAAATACTTCTTTAAGTTTCCCTTATAAAAATTTTTATTTTTTAAATTATACCAAAATCGTGTAAAAAGACATGTCTTTAAACCATTATATTTTTAAAAGTACTAATCATATCTCATTGTTTTAATGCGCATTTAGGGTTGCCATCCGTCCTCTTTTCCCCGGACACCGTCCTCTTTTTTAGGGCGTCCGGGGCAGTCCTACTTCTTTTTTAGAAAGTGTCCGGGGTTGTCCTACTTTTTGCACTTTTCCCCATAAAATTTTTTTATTACTTCTTAACGTTTGAATTATTGCATTGCTGTATTTTTGCTTATTAGCAGTAATGACAACTTTTTGAGAACAAAACTCGCATATAATAAAAAAAAAACACTTAAAAACTCGTATATTTCGAGTAAAACAGCACTTTATGTAGAGCAAAAATAACTACGTTGACATCACTTATTACACCGTCCGACAAAAATGAAAAAAGTCGTTGAACGCGAACTGGATAATATACGTTTGAAACTACACACTAAATGTAGTAAAACAGCATTTACAGTTTTTAAATTCGTGATCCTGTTTTCTTTTAAAGGGACTTCAAAGTTTTAGAGGATTAAATTTTATAAAATATTTTTTTAATATTTTTGCTTGTCCTAGGATGCCACTATTGACAGCAAATGAAAGAGGAGGATCTCCCTTTATTTGCCTATTTTACTTTTTTACATATTAGGAAAAAGGAGGTAAGTTACGTCCTTTCCAAAATGTATCCTTTAATATCATTCAACATTTTTAACAAAATATTTTGATAAAGTTTTCAAATGACTTTATTCACATCCTTTTATCCTGATATGGCAAAATAGAAAAGTGGATAAATTAGGAGAGATCTTCCTCTTTCATTTTCCGTCACCAATGTCAACCTAGGACAAGTACAAATATTTCAAAAATATTTTACAAAATGTATCCTTTAAAACTTTGAAGTCCTTTTAAAAGGAAACAGGATCACGAAATGAAAAACTGTAAATGCAGTTTTACTCCATTTCATTTCTCTACTTTCAGACGTATATCATCCAGTTAATGTTTAATATTGGCTGTCGGGTGGTGTTATCAGCTGTTGTGTGCCTTAAAGTTTGCTCTCCGAAAAAAAATTTGTCTATCAAAAATTTCCATTTAAAAATTTTCTAAATGATTTCAAGCAAATTCCTTTTGAATTTCCCGAAATTGTATATCAGAAATTCGCAATTGTAATTCAAAAATTTCCATTTGTATTTTAAAATTTTCTAAATGCTTTTTAAAAATTCCATTTCATAAATTTCCAATTGCATTTCAAAAATTTCCATTTATATTTCAAAATATTCTAAATACTTTTCAAAAAATTCCAATTAAGTATATATCAAAAATTTCCATATCGTCGAACTATATTCAATAAATGCCAACTCGAAAAAGCTTACTGTTCAGGAGAGCTAAAAAACTAGTTATTTCGCATATCATTGTAAAAATAAACAATGTACCTTCCATAAGATGGTTTAAATATTTTAAACAATATTTACCAATGCCAAAAATTTCATATTTTGCACTAGTTTGCGTATTTTTAAGAGATGGCATTTATTACTATGTGAAAAAACAAATATTTTTTTAGAGTTGGCATATTTTGTCGGAAAATAAAAATAATTTTTTTTTTGAAAATTTTTTATTAATTTTTTTTTTTTGGATTTTGTTATCCTTAGTACGGTAATTGCAAAAACTAAAAAAAAATAAAAATCTTTGCATATTTTTAAAAGTTACTAGCTCCAAAAGCCTTTTAATCTCAGGGTGGTCAACTTTGGCACTCTGTAACTCACGCTGTATTGTATTATGGTCACTCTAAACTAGCTATTTTGAAAGCTTATATCATTGACTTTATTTGCCCCACTCATAATGTTTCAATCTGATAAATAGTTTGAAAGTTACATAAATATAAGCATTTTTTTTTTTGCAAACACTATTTACCGATATTTTCAAAATGACAATATCTCGAGAACCAGTCATTAGATATCAAAATCTTTACAAGATTCGGGTTCAGCATGGCAAATGCAATAAGATATGTGATCTAATTTTTTTTAAAAAAATTTTTGAAAAATTTTTGGAAATTTACAATGGGAGTTGGCATTTATTTTCACCAAAAAAATATGTACTTTAAGTTAGCAGAATAACAAAAAGTGGATGTAAAATGACAACAAATTATTTTTTTGATCTGAAATTTTTATGACAGATAGGTATGACATAGGGGAGCTATTTGCCATCGGAAACTCATTTCGGTCAAATTTGAGTTGGCATATTTTAAATATATGGGTTCACGATATGTATTTCAAAATTTTTCAAATGCTTTTCAGAAGATTTTGATAAACAAATGAAATTTTTTGAAAAGCATTTACATACATAATTTTTAAATCAAAATGGAAGTTTTTGAAACTGAATATCTACTTACATTTGTATGAAGGTCTCGCGATAGGTAATGAGTTAAGAGCTGAATATCTATGTATTCTGGAGTAGAAAAAAATGTTTGTGTGTTTTTTTGTTATCTTTGTTGTATTTCATTACATTTGTTATAGTTTTAAAGCACTCCACTGGGAAGTGGTAATGACTTTTTTTGCAGGGTACAAATAGAAAACTCTGATATTCATTGAACATTTTTGACTTATATTTAGAATTTTTTTAAATATAACTGGAAATTTTTTAATTATAAATATGTAGATATTTCCAAAATATAATTGAATGGATATTTCCAAAATATTGAAATATAATTGGAAATATATTTTTCTTAGTGAAAAAAAATAATTGTTTATTCTTAATAAAAATGTTTTTTTTTTGCATATTGTATTGCATTGTTAACTTTTTTTAAATTAATTTATTAAAAAAAAAAATGTCCTCTTTTTTGGGTCAAATGTCCTCCTTTTTTGAGGCTGACGTCCTCTTTTTCTCAAAATGCAAATGGCAACCCTATGCGCATTAGAAAGGTATTTTTGTCTATTTTTTGCATTTAATGACCGCAAAAATGATGGTGTTTCAAAAATGCATTTTAAATGAAAATGCAGTTTTGAAGTGCATTTTTCAAAACTTTTACCCCTTTGAATATTTTTTAGTTATCATATTCGAAAAGTTTACAATTTTTACTACAAACCAATGTCCTCCTTATAATGGACCCATTGTGTGTGCTATTTTTTTTAGAATTTTTAAAAAAATCATGTTATTTCAGATTTTTTGGTTTTATTTAAAATATTGAAATTTTTTTAAGGAAATTTAAAAAAAAATTAAAAATAGCACAAACGGTGGGTCCATTATTAAGAGGACATTGTTTTTTAGTAAAAATTGTAAACTTTTCGAATATGATAATTTCAAAAGAATTCAAAGGGGTAAAAGTTTTGAAAAATGCACTTCAAAACTGCATTTGCATTTAAAATGCATTTTTAAAACACCAAAATTTTTGCGGTCATTAAATGCAAACAATAGACAAAAATACCTTTCTAATGTGCATAAAAACAATGAGATACGATTAGTGCTTTAGAAAATATAATGGTTTAAAAACATGTCTTTGTAAATGATTTTGGTATAATTTAAAAAATAAATTTTTTTATAAGGGAAACTTAAGAAAGTATTTTTGTAAAAAAAAATATTAAAAATACCATACATTCTCGATCCATTATAATGAAAACATTTTTTTGTAGCAAAAATCCTAAATTTTCCAAATATGCTAATTAAAACAAGTAAGAAAATTATAGTCGGTCAAGACCGACCATATAATACCCTACACCAGAGTTTCCCGGAAAATGTGTCCCATGGACCGATTAGATCTATATGTTGTAAAATCTTTAATAAGTGTAAAAAACACTCACAAATCAAATTTGAGTGAAATAGGCTCCAATTTGTTGACAATAAACCGGTTTAACTGAATATCGGGCGAAATTTTCACAAGGGGCCTGAGTCCAAAACTGGTCCGATGATTATAAGGTTTGATAAGGTTATTTAAGTACGCGTTTAACATACACAAACAAAATTTTAATTAAATATTTTCTACTTTCATGAAATTTGAGACATTTATGTGAAAATCGGGAAGGTGGTTTGTATGGGGGCTACAAGAAGAACTGTTCCGATTTCTTTGAAATTCGGAATTATGATTTGTGAAGACAAAACATGTTTACCTTCCAAATTCCATACCTTCAAATATCCTAACACCTATGCCTAAAATTTTATGTTCGTCAATTGCAATTTCAATAAACCAATTTTTTAAATTGGTTGAAAAAATACATATTGTTTTGGTTTTATTTTAATACCCTCCAACTACAGTATGGGGGTATACTCACTTTGTCATTCCGTGTGTAACGCATCAAAATATCGGTCTAGGACCCCATAAAGTATATATATTTATGATCAGTGATCGATTCTAAGACATTCTAGCGATGTCCATTCCGTCCATTCCGTCCGTCCGTCCGTCCATTCCGTCCGTCCGTCCGTCCGTCTGTCCATCTGTAGTTAACACGATGCAGTTCAAAATAAAAAAGCTAAACTCCCGACATTTGGCACGAACATGTCTTATGTTCCTAAGCAGGTTAAGTTCATAAATGAGCAAAATCGGACCAGGGGGAAAAAAGTTCCCCTTGAAGAACTAAGCCAACCTCTGAAAAATATCACTTTTCTATATGATTTTTTGCGGTTTTGTTTAATAAATGCAACATTTTTATGCTACAAGAAGTTCAAAGTCCTGCATTTGGACCCTGAAAATTAGAAAATGTCGTTTTTTTTTTGGTCCGCCCCCTTCTATGGGCGTGGAATATTTTTTTTTTTTTAAATTATGATAAACTTGCATTTCTTTAGTGCAAAAAGCATAAGAATGAATTTTTTAACACATATTCGAGAGGAAATTTGCCCCCCCCCCAAAAAAAAAAAAAAAAAATAAAACGCCCCTGCATGTTTTTTTTTTTTTGCAAGTTGGAGGGTTAAAGATTCAGCACAGCCGAATTTAACACTTTTACTTGTTTCAGTTAATGTTGGGTTCTGAGTTTGCATAAATTTGCATCTTATACGTTAATATTTAAAATAACTCCACCCCAGCGCCACCTATCGGGTCCATTCATAAATATATTTTTTGTTTTTTTATGTATATATAATCTGAACTGCTGTCCAATCGTACTTAATATAAGAATTTGTTTAAAAGATTAATTCCAGCGCCATCTACAGGTAGCAAATGCAAATAAAAAAGCATAAAAGCTTGAACCGTATCTATGGTGTAATTCTTAGTTAAGTAAATCCCATAGTAACAATTGCACACGCGATTTTATATATGACGATATGCAGGCGCGGATCCAGCTCTTGGGTTTGGGGGGGGGGGGGAGAAATTTTTTTTTTTTTTTGCTCAAAAATTTTTTTTTTTCAGGGAACATCAGGTCGAATTTGAATCATTGGTTAAGGTTTTTTACAGTTCAACTCTTATTTATTATGATTTTTTTATAGAAACAGTTTCAAATTTTAAAAATTTATTACTATAAAAAAAAACAAACTAAAATGTTTGATATTTTAAAAAATGTTTCTTCAAGAAATTTTCAGGTTCTAAAACATTTTTCTGACAGCAAAAGACCCAGATTCTGACATAATTTTCTAATAGAAAGTTTATGATTTTGAGACGTTATCCTAATAGAAAACTTCTGAGGTTCTGAGGCATTTTGATAAAGAAAAGCTTTTAAAATTTATTCAAAAATATTTTAAGTAGGTTTATTCTAGCTCGAGGTCATTATTTCCTTTATTAAAGCTATGATATTCTCATAGAATAATTTTCAAAAAATTATTCTAATATAGTTTTGATCACATGATCAATTATTTTTATTTATTCTTTATATTTATTTACAACTCATTTTTAATAAATTCCACCTAACCGAGAACTGGTAACAATGACCGTTGTCTCGTTGTAGCGAAAAAAAACCAAGGGTTCTGGTGGGAATCGAACCCACGACCCCCACGTTGAAAGGCTAGCACGCTACCAACTAGCCTACGGGGGTCCCCCAAAAAAATTATTCTATGAGAATATCAAAGTCGAAATAAGTAATGGAAATAATGACTCCGAGCTACAATAAACCTACTAAAAATATAATATTTTAAAGTTAGAATGTAACGATTTCTGTTTTTGAATAAAAATTAATCAGAATTTATACAAAAATTTTTAAATTCTGATACACCTTTATATAGAAAATTCTCAGATACTTATGCAATTCTCACACCAAAAATTTCTATATTTAGAAAAAATTTTCGTAAAGAAAAATTTTCAGATTTAGTCAATTTTTCCCACTGAAAACTTCTTTGGTTCTGAAATATTAAAAAAATGTTCTTTTTATTTTTCTATAGAAAAGGTTTAAGATACCGAAACGATCTTTCTACACCAAAATTTTTAGGGTTTGAAAAAATATTCCGTAGAAAGTACCTGAGATTAGAAAAATTGAAGACTTAATGCTTTTTAAAATTTTTGCGGGCAATTTTCTAGATTCTGAGATATTTTTTTATTAAAAAAGTTTTGTTTGTTGAGAAACTTTTCCCTAGAAAAAGTCTAAGAAAGCATTTTCTGAGAAATATTTTCATGAGAGAGTCTAAGAAAATTTTTCCTAAAACATGTTTTAGTTTCTGAGTCATTTTTCCCATAGAAAAAGTCTCAGAGTCTGAGTCTCCGAAATTGTTCTTACAAAAAAAGTATTAAATCCTAAGTCATTTTTCAAAAAAAAAAAAAAATCGGAAGACCTTTTTTTAAATTCTGTGATATTTTTTCTAAAATTCTTAGAATATTTTTTCTAAAATTCTCAGAGTCTAAGGCAATTTTTATAGAAAAAGACTTGGATTCTAAGTTATTTTTCCTATCGAAAAAGTCATAGGTTTTAGAATATTTTTTTAATATTAAAACTTAAAACTTAAAAATTCTGAGATATTTTGAATATCGAAAAAATCGAAAATTTTTTCTAGGATTCTAAGA
Organism: Pegoplata infirma; assembly: GCA_963921195.1. Lineage (NCBI taxonomy): Eukaryota > Metazoa > Arthropoda > Insecta > Diptera > Anthomyiidae > Pegoplata > Pegoplata infirma. The sequence goes on from OY992538.1 coordinate 160,772,951, forward strand.
CTTTTTTCCTGTAGAAAAGGTCTCAGCTTTTCCTATTAAAAAGTCTTAGATTCTAAGACATCTTTCTAATAAAAATAATCTAAGATTCTGAGACATTTTTCCTAAGGAAAAATGCTTAGATTCTGAGACATTTTTCCTATAAAAGTCCTAGATTCTGTAAAGTTTTTCATATAGAAAAAGTCTATGATTCTATTGCATTTTTTGTATAAAAAATTCTCAAATTTTCCTGAAGAAATTTTTTTTTTTTTTGTATTTTAATATTATCTTTTTTTTTCTATAAAAACAATTAAAGATTTAAAAACAATTTTTCGAAAGAAAACTTTTGAGATTCTTGAAAATTCTAGAAAAAATTCTCACTCATGATTTTTCTTTTTACCCAGAAGAATTGTCAAATTTTTAATATAGAAAATTCTCAGATTTTTCCTATAAAAAAAACTCTCAGAATTTTCCTATAGAAAAACTTTTAGGTTTTTCATATAAAAATTGTCAAAATTATAAGATTTTTCCTATAAAAAAGTTCTAAGAAAAATTCTCAAATTGAAAAAAATTTTTTCTACACCATTTACAGATGTAATTCGAAAAAGATCAATTGTAATTCGAAGATTCTATTTGTAATTCGAAGATTCTATTTGTAATTCGAAGATTCCATTTGTAATTCGAATACTCCAATTGTAATTCGAAGATTCCATTTGTAATTCGAAGATTCCAATTGTAATTCGTAAAAGATCAATTGTAATTCGTAAAAGATCAATTGAAATTTGTAAAAGATCAATTGTAATTCGTAAAAGATCAATTGTAATTCGAAAAAGATCAATTGTAATTCGTAAAAGATCAATTGTAATTCGAACAAGTGAGAGTGCTAAATTCGGCTGTGCCGAATCTTTGATACCCTCCAACATGTTCAAATGCATAAAAAAAATCAGAGGCGTTTTTGGGGGGGAGGGGGCTCTGTGGAGGATACCTTTCCCAACGCGATAAATGTTTTCTAAATTATTTATTATGCCTTTTGAACTTTAGTTATACCATTTTCTCATAATTTTTATGTTTTTTTTAATCCACGCCCACAAAAGGGGGCGGGACAAACAAAAATATTTTTTAGCCCCCCCGGGGTCTAAGTGTATGACATTTTACTCCTTCTGACATAAAAAGATTTCATTTGTTTAACAAAAATGCAAAAAAAGCTGTAAAAAATGGCGTTTTTAAAGGGGTTTTTTAGTTCTTTAAGGGGGAACTTTTTTGCCCCTTATCCGATTTTACCCATTTCCTAACTTAGCCGGCCTATGACCAAAAGACACATTCTTGCCAATTTTCAGGAGTCTAGCTCTCTTAGTTTGGACTGAATCGTGTTTTATACAGACGGACGGAAGGACGGACGGACGGACATTCATAGAATGACTTATAATCGATCATAGATCAATAATATATATACTTTATGGGGTCCCCGACCGATATTTCTATGCGTTACAAACGGAATGACAAAGTGAGTATACCCCCATACTGTGGTTGGAGGGTATAAAAAGATCAATTGTAATTCGTAAAAGATCAATTGTAATTCGAAAAAGATCAATTGTAATTCGAAGATTCCATTTGTAATTCGTAAAAGATCAATTGTAATTCGTAAAATATCAATTGTAGTTCGAAAAAGATCAATTGTAATTCGAAAAAGATCAATTGTAATTCGTAAAAGATCAATTGTAATTCGTAAAAGATCAATTGTAATTCGTAAAAGATCAATTGTAATTTGAAAAAGATCAATTGTAATTCGTAAAAGATCAATTGTAATTCGTAAAAGATCAATTGTAATTCGAAAAAGATCAATTGTAATTCGTAAAAGATCAATTGTAATTCGAAAAAGATCAATTGTAATTCGTAAAAGATCAAGATCAATCTTCGAATTACAATTGATCTTTTACGAATTACAATTGATCTTTTACGAATCACAATTGATCTTTTTCGAATTACAATTGATATTTTACGAATTACAATTGATCTTTTTCGAATTACAATTGATCTTTTACGATTTACAATTGATCTTTTACGAATTTCAATTGAACTTTTACGAATTACAATTGATCTTTTTCGAATTACAATTGGAATCTTCGAATTACAAATGGAATTTTCGAATTACAATTGGAGTATTCGAATAACAAATGGAATCTTCGAATTACAAATGGAATCTTCGAATTACAAATGGAATCTTCGAATTACAAATAGAATCTTCGAATTACAATTGATCTTTTTCGAATTACATCTGTAAATGGTGTAGAAAAATTCCCAAATATTTCGTCTAAAAAAATTTTGGTATTTTTTTTTGAGACTTTTATCACCAGCGCTGTATCCAGGAATTTGAAAACGGGGGGGCACAACTCCCAAAATTGTTTGCAATCGCATATTTATATCTAGTTTTAACTAGAAGTACTTGAAAAGTAATTGAAAGGGGGGGCACGTGCCCCCTGTGCCCACCCCCTGTATACGTCCATGTTTATCACATAGAAAAATTCGAACATTCAGAAACATTTAAGGATTCTTAGACATTTTTCATAGAAGAATTTGTATAAAAAAAATCCTCCTATATAAAAATTCCCCGATTTTTCCTATAGAAAACTTTTAAGGATTTTCCTACAGAAAAATTCTCAATTTTTTCTCTAAAAAAAATTCTCAAATTTTTTCAAATAGAAAAATTTTAACATTCCGCAACATTTTTCCTTTAGAAAAATTGTAAGATTCTTTAAAACTTTTTAGAGAAAATTTTTTCAGATCCTTGAAATTTTTCATAGAAATTTTTTTCAGATTATTTCCTTTTCACTCTTCTTTTTCCCTCTTTTTTTCTTCTCTTTCTCTTCTTTTCTTTCCTCTCTTTTTCCTTTTTTTTCTTTCGAATTCGGTTTGGGAGGGGGGGGGGGAAATTTCCTTCCCCCCCCCCTTGGATCCGCGCCTGGCCATCTACAGGTAGCAAATGCAAATAAAAAAGCATAAAAGCTTGAACCGTATCTATGGTGTAATTCTCAGTTGGGTAGATCCCATAGTAACAATTGCACACACGATTTTATATATGACGATATGTCATTGCTCTTTGGTACTCATTTGGGTAACCCTGTTGTGTAACAGGGTGTTTCGAGTTATAACTTTCTAAAAGCCTACATCCTCTACTATGTTTTCTCAATTGAACTTTTATTGATCATACAAATAGTTCAGGAAATATAATTTTTTGAACACCAGAATGGTACTTTGGCCCACTGTGTAGCGGGTATCCCGCTGCGGGATCTTGGAAAAATTAATAGCATTTCCCGCTTTCCCGGGAAACGAAAAAGTGCGGTGAAAAAAATTCTAGTCACAACGTAACGGTCATCTGAAAAGTGCTGCACAATCCGAGTGAGAAAACTTATTTAGCACACACTGACAAAAAAAATTCTAATATGGGTAAGACTTTTTACTTAAATTTTAGTGTTAAACACCATTAAAATTTTCTTAAATTTTCTAAAAACTCATACTTTTGCTTTGTACTAAAAACTACTTTGACTTAGCCTGTAGCATAATCATGAATAAGACTTTGTTTAATATTTAAAAAGATTAGTTGCAATATATTCGGAGGAAAGAAAAATAAACTTTTGACTTCTTAAACTTACAAAGCAAACAAGTCTAATTAACATAACAAAGCTGTTTCTTGAAATTTTCTTAACAAGATGAATTGGTTAGAGATGGTTGGTTGAATATGAATAAGAAGAATAATGATAAAACAACATATGTACGGGATATGCTGCAATATGTTTTTTTTAAAGAAATTACAAGTAATCTTATTGTTAGTTACAAGCATATGTGTTTTTTTTATATTTTAGTTTTCATTAACTATTTAGACGGATACCCAATCCACATTTTAGGAAATTTTTGTTGAAAGTACATTTTCTTGACACACAAAGTATATGGACATATTCATATTCAGCGCTATTCGATTGTTACACTTAATATGTGTCAGATTAAAATTAAAACAAGTAAGAAAATTATAGTCGGTCAAGAACGACCATATAATATCCTACACCAGAGTTTCCCGGAAAATGGGTCCCAAGTTCAAACATGGACTGATTAGATATATATTTTGCCAAATCTTTAATAAGTGTAAAAAGCACTCACTAATCAAATTTGAGTGGAATAGGCTTCTTTTTGTTGACAATAAATCGCTTCAACTGAATATAGGGCGAAATTTCCACATGGGACCTAAGTCCAAAAATGGTCCGATGATAATCAGATTTAATAAGGTTATTAAAGTACTCGCTTAACATACACAAACAGAATTTTAATTAAATTTTTTCTAGTTTCATCAAATTTGAGAGATTTATGTGAAAATCGGGAAGGTGGTTTGTATGGGGGCTACAAGAAGAACTGGTCCGATTTCTTTGTGTAGATAAAACATGATTATCTGCCAAATTTCGAAAAGATACCTATTAAAATGCGGCTATTAGAGTCATTTGAGCCAAAACTAAAGAGGACCTTTGTATGGGGGCTAGGTCTAAATATCGACCGATTTTTTCCAATTTCAATAGGATTTGTCCTTGGGCCAAAATAGGCTTAAGTTTAAAATTTCAATTGATTAAGAATTTCGACCTGTATCGTGTTTACACCGTTTACATGGACAGACAGACGGACGGACAGACGGTCGGACGGACGGACGGACGGACGGACGGACATCGCAAAATCGACTCAAAAAGTGATTCTAAGTCAATCGGTATACTTAAAAGTGGGTCTAGGACCAAAATTTCGGGTAGTTACAAACATCAGCACAAACTCATTATAGCCTGTACCACAGTGTGGTGTAGGGTATAATTAATAATATCATATTAGTCAGACGTGATCATTTGGCCGAACTTAGGACGTATTTTTGAGGTGTGGATTAAGATTAAACTCAGTTTAACGTAGTCTGAGACACGGATTTTTCGGACGAAATGTGATATATTTTTGATTATTTCATTAAACAACTCCAACTGCATTATGGGAGTAAACTAACTTTGTCATTCTATGTGTAACGCTTCGAAATATCGTTTGGGGACCCCATAAAGTAAATATATTAATTCTCAGCGATCGATTCTAAGACATCGATGTCCGTCCGTCCCTCTGTAGGCAACACGATGCAGTCCACAATTAAATATCAAGACTCCTCAAGTTTGGCATGAATATGTCGTCTGGAACTAAAGCAACGTCTAAAAAAAGCTAAATTTTTTGACGCTTTTTGGTATTTTTGTTTAAAAAATTAATTACAAAGTCCTGCCCTTGGACCCATTGGTTTAAAAATTATTTTTTTTTACCCGCCCCCTTTGAGGGCGTGGATAAAAATATAATTGAAATAATAATAAAACTACAATAATTTAGTGCACAAAGCGGAATAAAATACACTTGTAAACATATCACAAAATCTTTTTTAAATTTCAACTCAGTGAAACTGAAATAAATGTTTAAAAAAACCGGCAGTTTTTGGAATTTAGAAAAACTGTAAATGCAGTTATGTAAACAAAACCTTGAACCATTACTGAGCAATGTTTAAGGATTTCCCCACTTGATTCGTAAAAGTTACAGAGGGTTAAAGTTGAAAAATCGATAAAAATGGCTTGAAATAATCCATAGTTTTTACCTTCTTTCGCTTTTTTTTTTAAGTTCTCCTTATATTTCAATCTTTTCCGGCATAACACAAAGTCAGTACATATAAGAGATTATTTTAATGTTGGTCTGATAGATGCTTCATCACTTGGTAAGAAGTTATAAGACGGTTAAATTTTGAAACCAAAAATTAGGAGTTTTTGAGTCTTCGAGGTTTTTGGATCAGGGATTTCAGCCCCCACTATAAAATGAAAAAAGTTGGTAGCTGTTGTAATTCTTAACATTTTGGAATTAATCCCGTTAATGTGCCACGAATAGTTAAGGAGTTTCAGCAGATCAAAGTTCGAAAGAAAAAACGTAATTTTTTTAAAATACCAGTTTTTCGCGAGGCACATTCGCGGTTTCATTCGAAATTTGGTGGACTCTTGCGTAAACCGAGTTTTTTGTGAGTTTACATAAAAAAATCACTGGCGGGTTTATACAAAATAAATTGCAAAAATTTTATGGCATTTTTGAAAATTGTGCGAAATTTGCAAATCTGCTTCCAATTTTTTTTAGTAGCAATTAATGCATCATGTTCATTTTAATACACCAAAAGACGTGCCTTAACGAGTAGAACTAATTTGCTTTTTGACTTTTTACTTTAAGCCATTCTGAGCGGAAAGCGCGATGATTTTATCTAAAACTGTTTTGATCTGGCACATCCAAGACTTTACACGGAATCGGATGAAATTTTTTTTAAATGAAAGCCCACTTGATGTGTCATCATAAAATCAGAGGCGGGTTAAAAAATTTTGATGATTATAGATTTTTTGGACCATATTAAATTTTCTTGTTATAAAAAAGCATCACCGATTTTTTTAAACAACTGGTACAATGATACGATTTTCCGTGATTTTTTTTTCAGTAATACCAACGCGAGTTACATATAACCAAATATACAGACTGTGTGGTTGTGTACACACAATCATACACTCTGTCATTTGTTTGTATGTCAAAGCAACTTGATAGTTTTGTTATTGTGGATAGCCACAATATCAGTACTGTGGGATGCTTAAAATACATATACAATAATGTAGACATAAGTTTATGCTGAATTGCAGACTAGCTGCAATTCCTACCTTTTAAGTTATTTTTAAGAATTTAAAATTAAGAATTTAAATAAAGTTTTAGTTTTTAAAAACCACCAAAACAACCAAGTTGTTTAATTTACATAAGTCGCGCATTGCCTAAATTTAAGATTTTAGGTACTTAGATATTTTTTTTTTAATCGTTTGGTCATTAAAAGGTTAAATTTATATCATATATTTTAAAAGAAATGATATATCCTGGCATGTTTTAATAACGCATGCAACAAATGTGTAGAAAAAAAATCTTTAAAATATTTTTAAGATTTTTAAAACCGCTAAATCTTAAAACCGCCATAAAGTTTGACCCCTTGCGCGATTTAATTGACGCGAACGAATTTATTATTCTTTAATAGCTTCTAATATTTATGCCAACTTTCATCGATGTGCCATCAAAACAAAAAAATCACATCTTTTTTGCCTCAAAATTTAAGTCTTAGACGGAACTCCTCATATACACAATGAGCCCCCAACTAAAAGTCTCAAATTTATAAAAAGCTTTCCTTCATAAAAAGACTCAGATTTAACAACATATTTTGTATATAAAAAGTTGCAGATTTTGAGACATAAAAAGTTTCAAATTCAGAGAAATTTGTCCTTTATTATGAGACCTTTTTCGCTAAAAAACTTAGATTCTACATTTTTCCTACGGAAAACGTCTTAGATTCTGAGATATTTTTTGTAAAGAAAAAGCCTCATATTTTACTTATGGAAAAAGTATTAAGCCCGGAGACATTTTTCGTATAGAAAAATTCTCATGTTGTGACACATTTTTCCAACAGAAAAAGTTTTCTTTTTTGAGATATTTTACCTACAAAAAAAAATCTGAGATTCTAAGACATATTTACTGTAGTAAAAGTCTCAGACCCTAAAATTTTCTCCATAGAAAAAGTATCAGTTTGTCATTCCGTGTGTAACGCATCAAAATATCGGTCTAGGACCCCATAAGGTATATGAGCAATTGTCATTAACTTTTAATATTTAAGAAAAAAAAAATTGCGTTTTTTTTTTCGTGGCACATTGATAAGACTTTGTAGGTAAATAACATTATAAATAAGTAATTCAAATCCGTCCGCGTGCATTAATTTGAGCGATCGCACCCAAAACTATGGCGGTTTAAAGTTAAAATTTTTAAAAAAATTGTCAAAATTACATTTTTTATCCGAAGTTAACCAAACGCACCATTTTGTATTATGCTTACCCAGAGCTAAAATACATATTCAAACATGCATAAAATCTTTGCTAAATATCGAGATATTTGCATTTAACCAATTTTTTTCGGCACATTTTCCAATATTTTGGAAATAAAAATGTTTCCAGCCTTTTTGTTTTTTTTTAGAAAAATATTACCAAATGCAATAACGAAATCTCAACAAATTCTTAGTTAACACCATTATTCTATCTCTAATAGGTAAGAAACAGCAGTGGTTTAAAGGGAACATTTTTGAAAAAAAAATTTAATAATTTTGAATTTATTTTTTTTTTTAATATTAAATGTCTGATTTTACAGTGTTGTCCTTCACTGAATATTGAAACTATTCAAAGGATGATTAATAATGCTAATATTAAGGTTATTACGAAATATATTAACGTTATTACTACTTTTATCAAGGTTATAAAAAAATTTAGCGATTTTTCAAATCAATGGACTAATTTTGAAATATTATTTGAATAAGACATGTCAAAATCTATCAAAATACATTTCTTTTCTAAGTACTTTATTTAAGTAATGTAAGATTTTATATAACCATTAAATTTAAAGGTATCAAAAATTTAAAACCACCGAAAAACCGCTTAAACGTTAAATTTTTTCGGGTGCGAATTAATTGAAGATAGAGAATTAAAAAGACTACAACGCGCCTTCCACCGACCAATTTCTATAAGCGGCCTGGATGTGCCTTACAAAAAAGTGAAAACTGAAAAACACCGCGGAATTCGCCAATATTAACTTTTGATCAATGTTGCTTTCCATGATTTATTATATTTGCACATACCATTGTTTCTACATGTTCAACATTCAGCCATGCACATTTGGCTGTCAAATAATGCAAAACTAAAATATCGAAATTTTGCAAAAAATTTAAAAAGTTCATAAAATTTTTGCAATTGAATATTTTTTGGGTGCGTTTGTAAATCAAGTGGGAAATGGTAAATTATAAAGTTCACAAAGCATTCGGAACCATTCGGAATAAAACTGGGAGTGTGCCTCGCAAAAAACAGACTTTTTAAAAAATTCACGTTTTTTCTTCCCATGTTTAGAGAGCTGCAGCTTCGTAACCATTGCGAGCACATCACTCGAATCAGTCTCAGATTGTGCATATTTACAAGGGCTATTACTATGTGTATTTGAATTTTAAAATTACAGTTTGCACCAAAAGCTACAATCAAAAAACCTCGAAAAATTTAAAATTTAAAAAAATTGGTATCAAAGATTTAGGTCCATGTAACTTTTTTCTTATTGATGGCACATCCACTAAACCTACACCAAATAATTGCCCAAGTCTACTGATTAAACGGTATTAAATTTGGAGCAATAGCTTTAACGCACCCAACAATATGGAACTTTGAACGAAAAATTTCATGAGAGTATCAAGCAATTTTTTTACATTTTTCAACTTTGTACGTTCTTTACCATGAGATAATGAGACAATTTGCGCTGTGCCTTTGCAGAATTACTCATTATGGTTCCCTCAACATATCTACATTCACAGGTACCGCTTAGTTTACAAATAAAAATGTTATTGCGAAATTAGTAAAATATCACAAGCGTTAAAAGTTAATGACAAAAGTCCATATATATTTATGATCAGTGATCGATTCTAAGACATTCTAGCGATTTCCGTCCGTCTGTTGTTAACACGATGCAGTCCAAAATAAAAGACCTAGACTCCCGAAATTTGGTACGAATATGTCTTATGTTCCTAAGTTCATAAATGAGCAAAATCGGACCAGGGGGAAAAAAGTACCCCCTTGAAGAACTAAAACAACCTCTAAAAATACCATTTTTGTACATTATTTTTTGTGATTTTGCTTAACAAATTTTACATTTTTATGATACAAGAAGTCCCGCATTTGGACCCAGAGGATTAGAAAATATCGCTTTTTGGTCCGCCCCCCCCCCTTGTGGTCGTGGAATAAAAAAAAATGTTTAAATTATGATAAACTTTTATTTCTTTGATGAAAAAAGCATAAGAATGAATTGTTAAACATATATTTCAAGAGGAATTTTGTCCCCCCAATTACCACTACCGACCCTCCGCCAAAAAAAAAAAACGCCCCTTTTTATTTTTTTTCATGTAGGAGGGTACACTCAAAATAATAACTCTGTAAAATACTCTGTAAAATGACTATAATCTCAATTCAACAGATATTTGACAGAGTTTTCTGCCAAAATACAGATTTAAAGAAAATACTTTGTATTTTGTTGTGACAAAAAACAAAGTTTCCTCTGTTATATTACTTTTTACTTTGTAATCTTAATTTAACAGATAATTAACAGAGTTTTCTGCTAAAATACAGAATACTTCGTATTTTTTTAAAACCAAAAGTTTTCTGTTTCGAGTTGTTTTTGTTACCAAACATCAAAATTTTATCTGAATATTTTTTTTTTTGAGAAAAAGTTGAAAAAGTATCAATTTTTTTTTTTTAAATCTTATAAAAATTTTACAAAATAACATGCATTTATCTAAACTCTCTAAATTTACAGAGTTTTTTCTGTAATTTTTTTTGGCATCAAATGTATTTTACAAATATCGTCCATTCCACCTGACATTTGGTGATTTTAGACATTTTTTGACCGAGGGTCTTCGGACTTTTGTTATTTTTTTCATACAGATACTCTATGGAGCCAATTTCAAATTTCATCCATCAGATCAAAAATATTCAAAAAACTCGCGATTTTATTCACGATTTTCGTTTTTAAAAAAGTAAAAAAAATGCAAAATCTGTGTAACTTTGAGCAGCTGTATTTTCTAAACTACTTATTGCATTTTAACAATCTATAGCGCATACGAATGGTATGTAAATCTATTTTAATATCTAATAAACTGAAAAAATATCGGTGGTTTAAAAGTGAATTTTATATGCAAATGCAGTTTTGAAGAGCATTTTGCGAAACTTTTACCCCTTTTAATTTTTTTTTAATTAGCATATTTGGAAAATTTAGAATTTTTGCTACAAAAAAATGTTTTCATTACAATGGACCGATAATGTATGCTATTTTTAATATTAAAAAAAAAAATACTTCCTTAAGTTTCCCTTATAAAAATTTTTATTTATTAAATTATACCAAAATCATGTAAAAAGACATGTTTTAAAACGTTATATTTTCGAAAGTACTAATCGAATCTTATTGTTTTTATGCACATTAGAAAGGTATGTTTGTTAATTTTTTGCATTTAATGACCGAAAAAATGTTGGTGTTTCAAAAATGCATTTTAAATGCAAATGCAGTTTTGAAGTGCATTTTTTAAAACTTTCACCCCTTTGAATTTTTTTTTAATTATCATATTCGAAAAGTTTACAATTTTTACTACAAAATAAAGTCCTCCTAATAATGAACCCACTGTGTGAGCTATTTTTAAAGAAATTTTAAAAAATTCCTTGAAACAAATTTTAATATTTTAAATTAAACCAAAAAAAATCTGAAATTACATGTTTTTTTAAAAAATTTAAAAAAATAGCACACACTGTGGGTCCATTACTAGGAGGACATTATTTTGTAGTAAAAATTTTAAACTTTTCGAATATGATAAATAACAAAAAAATCAAAGGTGTAAAAGTTTTTAAAAATGCACTTCAAAACTGCATTTGCATTTAAAATGCATTTTTGAAACACCAACATTTTCGCGGCAATTATATGCAAAAAATAGACAAAAACACCTTTCTAATGTGCATAAAAGCATTAATATACGATTAGTACTTTTGAAAATATAACGGTTTAAAAACATGTCTTTTTACATGATTTTGGTATAATTTAAAAAATACAAATTTTTGTAAGGGAAACTTAAGGAAGTATTTAAAAAAAAAAATATTAAAAATAGCAAACATTCTCGGTCCATTGTAATGAACATTTTTTTGTAGCAAAAATTCAAAATTTTCCAAATATGCTAATTAAAAAAAAATTAAAAGGGGTGAAAATTTCGCAAAATGGTCTTCAAAACTGCATTTGCATATAAAATGCACTTGTAAACCACCGATATTTTTTCAGTATATTAGATATTAAAATAGACTTACATACTATTCGTATGCGCTATTGAATGTTAAAATGCGATAAGTAGTTTAGGAAATACGGCTGCTCAAAGTTACACAGATTTTGCATTTTTTTTTGACTTTTTTAAAAACGAAAATCGTGAATAAAATCGCGAGTTTTTCGAATATTTTCGATCTGATGGATGAAATTTGAAATTGGCTCCATAGAGTATCTGTATGAAAAAAATAACAAAAATCCGAAGACACTCGGTCAAATTTTTTAAAATGTCTCATGGAATGGACAATATATAGTTTTCTTTGCTAAATGGTGGTTAGTAGTTTTCTTTGCTAAATAGTGGTCTATTTAACCAATATTTTACTAGAAACTCTGTAAATTAACAGTTTTTTTGTCCAAATCATTTTACAGAGTTTTATAGTAAAATTACAGAGTTTTCTCTGTAAAAAAGCTTTTATATTTAACCAATATTTTACTATAAACTCTGTAAATTAACAGTTTTTTTTCTGTCAAAATCATTTGACAGAGTTTTTTAGTAAAATTAGCTGGAAAAGTATGGTGTACTCTGTTAAATTAGCAGAGTTTTTCTGTAATTTAACAGAGTTATTATTTTGAGTGTATAAAAGATTCAGCACAGCCGAATTTAACACTCTTACTTGTTTTATATAAAATTTTTCAGATTCTGAGACATTTATCCCATAGATTCTGAGAAATTTTTCATACAGAAGAAGTCCAAGTTTCTGAGATAATGTTTTAATAGAAAAAGTCTAAGATACTAAGATATTTCTCAATCAGAAAAAGTTTAAGATTCTGAGAACCTTTTTCTAAAAAAATCTCACAGATTCGGAGGTTGTTTTAAAACCTTTTTAAATTTTTAAGTTGCACAAGTCTCAGAATTGGTCACAGATAATAAGATCATTTTCGTTTTGATTAACAAGGGAAGTCTTCCTGGTGTCACCCTCCGATCTTCTTGAAATTTGGATATGTTGTTAAAAACGAAAATTAATTCGACACGTATTTTTTTTACGGCCCAAACTCATTTTTAGGGGGGGTCGATTTGTATGGGGGGAAATTGACCTTTTTCAGTTTTTTTTACGATTTACGCCTATTTAAACAAAATTAATTAATATGGATTAAAGGTATTAAAAATACCTATCTCGAGGTGCTAACAACGGGCCAAAGAAGTTAATATTTTTCGACTTATTAACAAAAATGTCCTAAAATTTTGGTATTTTACTCAAGATGTGCATGTTTGGACACGTTCTTAGCACACGTAGATAGGTTTTCCATAGACCTTTCATTTGATATGTAACATGAATAGGTTTCTTTGCATAATATGGAGATAAACGAAAAAAACTGAAAAATGGCCTTGTCTTCCCCCTCCTTTTTACCCCCTAAATATGAATTTGGGCCGCTAAAAAAAATTGGTGTCCCTTTATTTTTTCTGATCTACAAAACAAAACCAATTCCATAAAGATCCGCGGGTGACACTAGGGAGCCTTCCCTTGTAAGTCTCAGATTCTGAGACTCTTTTCGTATAGAAAAATACTAAGATTCTTAGATATTTTTTGTATATAAAATGTTTTAGATTCTGAGAAATTTTTCGAAACATTTTTCGTAAAGAAAAAATTTCAGATTCTGAAACATTTTTCTCTTTGTATAGAAAAGGTCTTAAAGACAGCTGTGATTAAAATTCTAATACATCGTTTTTTGTCTCTAAGATGTACGTTAGCGTAAATTTTTTTCATCTAATATTGATTTTCCCAAGTGTTCGGGCAAATTTTTATTCTACTTGACCAAAAAGCTATGTGGTACTATTTTTAGGCTAACGCACGGTGATTCGTTCCCATATATCGAGTGGGCAAAAATAGAATATTGGTCACAGATTACTGAAATTTGGTACACTAGCATTAAATTATCTAATCAAGAAAAAAACGGGTTTTTAGAAAAATCGGAGCCAGGACGCGCCTACCCCCATATATCTTAAAATTAAAATATGTAATTAAAACTACAAAAATGGTCACAAAATTCCAATACTTTGTCACTATTACCAATTTTGATATAGTATTTTATGTGTGAGTTTTTTTCTAGATTGGAGCAAGGACTCGCGTGGGTGCAATATATTCTTTTTCTTAAAAACACTGTAAATCGCTCAAAAATTACTCGATACCCTTGAAATTTTTGTAAAAATTTTAATAAATGATGTCAATGTGTGTGCCAAATTTCGCTGAAATCAGTGCAGTAAAACAAAAGTTGTTTATATATCCTTTTTAAAAAATGCAATTAAGTGTTAATATAGTTTAATCACAAAAATAAAATAGATATAATTGTCAACGATTTTTCAAATTTGGTACGCATGCACAAAATTACTTAGTAGAAAAAAAAATAAAAATTTTGAGCAAATCGGTCGAAGGACATTTGTACTTGTCGTATATCCTGAAATTTAAAAGTGGAGTTTTAGCCTCAAAACTTGATATCAAATTACTAAACTTATTTATTGTCTTAGAAATTTAGATAACTATCGACGTACAACATTTGCATTTTAATCTGAGCAAGGACTCGCGTGGCTGCTATATATCCTTTTTCTGGAAATCGCTGTAAATATTTAACAAATCTTTCAAATGCTCCCAAATTTTCAATATAGATTAACTAAAATGGCGTTAATAAGTGTGCCAAGTTTCGTTGAGTTGCTTGCGGTAACAAAAAAGCTGTTAATATATCCTTTTTTAAATATAGTCAAAAATATAAAAATACATAATAACTGCTAAAACAAAACATTCGCAACACTTATTTTTGCACTACTAAAATCAGTGTATTCAATATAAGTTTTAAGTAAACACGTTTAATACTTGCTTTATTTCTAAGTATATACCCCGTTAATAACAAAAAACTTAAAAAATTTTGGGTACTTAAAATTTTTATTTTTTTTATTTTTTTTAATTTTTTTTTCAAAAACTTAGTTATTTTTATTATTTGATCTTATAAAAAACAGTCCAGGATGTTAAAAAATCAATAAAAAATAATTTTTAAGCACGAACTTTTTTATGTATCTCACTAAAATTTTTGGTTTTGATTTGATATTTACAGTTAATTAAATAAATAAAAAAAAAAACAATTTTAGATTTTTAATTTTTTTTTTTAAGTTAAAAAAAACTTAATTATTTTTATAAGGGTTCAAGTTGAAAAAATGCAGAAGAAAAATTGAATTTCTAAAAATTATAGACATTTCTGATATTTCCTATACCGGTTTCAAACACCCCAGTTAGTGTCATCATCAGTAGGATTTTAAATATCGGTTTGTCTTGTTAATGAAAACTGTTTTTTTATATATGTGAATATTTATAGTTTCTACAGAATAAATTTTTGACAGTTTCCAACACTACAATTCTATTTCTAGCAATCTCAACCTCACTTCACACTTTCTTTCAACTTTTATGTCTCTTACACTCAAAATAATTCTGCAGTAAAAATATTAGTAAGTGATTTGGTACCAAAATCTACTAATAAGTTACTAATTACCAGTAGTACGGTAGTTTTTTAGTATCTTCAAAGTACTAAAATTAGTAATTTTTACTGGTTTTGAATAATACATATTAGTAAAAAATTTTAGTATTGATTACCAACGCCTGCACTAGATCATTTTGGACTAAAAAATTAGTTCATTAGTAAAATTTTTAGTATTGAATACCCACGTTTTTTTTTGGGTGTACATTATTTCGCAAGAGTTACCAACATGATCTGGAATTGCAGACACAAATGAAAGAATTTGCATTTTCTGTTTCGGAGACGTGCCTAATGGCGACATATTTTGTCAGTAATTTTATTTGATTTTTTCTGTAAGTGCAGATCGAGCACGGGCTCTAATTATATTTGTTATAAGGGTTCAAGTTGAAAAAATGCGGAAGAAAAATTGAATTTCTAAAAATTATAGACATTTCTGGTATTTCCTATACCGGTTTCAAACACCCCAGTTAGTGTCATCATCAGTAGGATTTTAAATGTCGGTTTGTCTTGTTAACGAAAACTGTTTTTTTATATATGTGAATATTTATAGTTTCTACAGAATAAATTTTTTTTTTTGACAGTTTCCAACACTACAATTCTATTCCTAGCAATCTCAACCTCACTTCATACTTTCTTTCAACTTTTTTGTCTCTTACATTATTTCACAAGGGTTACCAACATGATCTGGAATTGCAGACACAAATGAAAGAATTTGCATTTTCTGTTTCGGAGACGTGCCTAATGGCGAGATATTTTGTCAGTAATTTTATTTGATTTTTTCTGTAAGTACAGTTTTATAAGATATTTTTTGATCTTATAAAACATAGATAAAGCCACCAAAAAAATAAAAATAAAATTTTTACTCACGAACTTTTTTTATGAAGGCCATTAAAATTTGGGGATTTTAGTAAAAGTCATAGATAACTTTTAAAGCAAAACGGCCCACGTACTGCATATTTTTTTTGTTATGTTTTTACAGTATACTATATAATACTGTACGACACGATTTTGCACCCATGATCGGGACCAAAAAAATCTGAAAGTAGAGGTAAAAAAAGATAACCGTGTCTCCCAGTTTTTCTAGATCAATTCGTTTTCGCGTTGTATTAGCAAATCAATATTTTGTATATATATGAGTTTTTATTACTTGGGGAAGTAAGGATTACGCGCGTAGCAGTTAATAGTGATGGCTTAAATTAAGCTGAAATACTTGAAAATAGTACCAGATAAAATGTGCGAAACATGAGGAAAATCGATCCACGGGTTTAAAAGTTATGAAGAAATTTCGCAAATTTTAACGTTTTTTCACATGTTTTTATACCCACTTTTAAATGATAGAGGTTTAAAAATACTCTTACTTTTCAAAGACAATTTGGATGCTCCTAAAGTTTGGCATATATATTTGTTATTTCCCTGGTCTGGTTAGTATTGAATTTCGAGAAAATCGATCCAGTGTTTTTTTTAAGTTATGATCACTCTTTCAAAAAAACTTTAAATGCTCTTTAAAAAATATTGCTATGCCCCAAAAATATTTTACAAAGTAATTTTATCGCTCAAAAAAAAATTACACTCAAAAAAAATTTTACACGCAAAAAAAGTACACTCAAAAAATTTTACCATCAAACATTTTTGGCCATCCAAATTGTCTATGATGGCAACTAAAATAAGATGTGTGAATTGCAAAAAGATGTTTAAAACTTTCCCAGAGTTGCTACAATTTTCTTTAGAATTGCCACGAACAAACAACCAGAAAAGTTAAAAACGACTTGGCCGAACCCATGCATACCCTTCATTAGCCCCTTTTAAGTGATTGTAATTTTTCTAAAGTGAAAACACAATTGTTAATAATTTTGACTCGACATTTTTTATTATGATTAAAAAACTCTTTTTATAGTTTTTGTAAAAAAAAATTTTGAGTGTAATATTTTTTTTTTTGTAGAGTAAATTTTTTTGAGTGTAAAATTTTTTTAAGTGTATATTTTTTTTCGATTGTAAACATTTTTTTAGCGATAAAATTACTTTGTAAAATATATTTGTGGCATACCAATATTTTAAAAGAGCATTTAGGGTTTTTTGAACGAGGAAGATCAAGGTAAAATTAATCCGAAATTAACGGTTTTGATCATAACTTCTGAAACCCTGGATCGATTTCCTCGAAATTCAATACCAACCTGGCCAGGTAAATAACAAATATATACGCCAAACTTTAGGAGCATCCCAATTGTCTTTCAAAAGTTAGAGTATTTTGAATCCTATATCACTATTTTTTAAAATCGTAAGATAAAATTTTTGCCATTCTTACAAAAAAAAATGCCGCTACACCCAAAAAAAAAAAAACGTGGGTATTCAATACTAAAAATTAAACTAAGTTTTAGTCCAAAAGGATCTAGTGCAGGAATTGGTCACCAATACTAATATTATTCAAAACCAGTAAAAATTACTAATTTCAGTACTTTGAATTAGTAACTAATTAGTCGATTTTGGTACAAAATCACTTACTAAACCTTTTACTGTAGAATTATTTTGAGTGTATAATAGCGGCATTAGGTAACGACATAAATTAATTTTCCTTAACATTTGCATTTAAAGTATGCATTTCACTGCGAAGTACTAAAAAGTGTTACTATACTAAAAACATTTTCTTTTAGATGTTAATAAAATACTAAAAAAATTGTTACAAAAAACGATGGGTGAAATAACTATTCATATCAATCGATCATAAACTGTGAGCATCGTAACAAACGGATGTGTATTTGAACATTTAATTTATTAAAAACATAAAATTGTTTTTGCAATCATTGAAATGGTTATGCCACATATACAACTCATACATCAATTTGCTTTAAAAACAAGGAGAAAAGAAAGAAAGAGAATAAAAGAAACCAGAATTTGAAGAAAAACGGAAAAGAAGAAAAGAAGAGGAGAAAAAGTAGATTTTATGATGAGAAAAAATTTTCAGTATCCAAAAAGTTTTCGGATATTTTCCTGAAAACTTTTATTTGGGAAAAGTATTTTGAATTTAAGAATTTTTCTATTCAAAAAACTATAATGATTCTTTCAAAAAGCTTTTTATTGTATTTTTATTTATATTGGAGATTTTTGTTCCAGATTTTGTTGTTTTGAAAATCTGATATGTCTCGAATGCAATTTTTTAAAAAAAGTTAAATAATATTTTGTAAGTACTTAAATGTAGTTTTAGAAAAAAAAATTATTCGAAGTAATTATCACTTTATTTTTAACGTTTAAAAATTAAAATCGACTTTTTGAAAAAGTCCGAAACCTTCGATTTTTTTTCAAAATAATCTTAAAACTCTACTCGAAATTACACAACTTTTTAGCTATAATTCGAGATGTGATCACACCGTCCAAAAGGCAATATTAAACATAAACCGGATGATATAAATACGTCTAAAAGTGGAGATCAAAAGGAGTAAAACTACATTTACAGTTTTACATTTCGTGATCCTTTTTCCTTTTAAAAGGACTTCAAAATTTTTAAGGAAACATTTTAAAAAATATTTCTGAAATATGTTTATTTGTCCTAGGATAACACTGGTAATGGCAAAAGAAAGAGGAGGATCTCCAATAATTTTTCCATTTTTTTTATTTTACCAAATCAGGATAAAAGGATGTGAATCATTTGAAAACTTTATCAAAATATTTTTTTGAAAGTTTTGATAATCAGACAATTTTAAAATTAATTTGGATAATTTTAAATATATTTGGACAATTTTAAAATACATTTGGACAATTTTTAATTCATTTCGAAGATTTTAAAATATATTTGGACAATTTTAAAATATATTTGGATAGTTTTAAAATACATTTGGAAAATTTAAAAATACAATTGGAAATGGTGTAAAAATTTGAAACAAAAATTGAAAGATTTGTGATCACATCCTGAATTATAGCTTAAAAGTTGCTTAATTTAAGGTAGATTTTTTTTGTGTTTTGGCAAAAAAAAATATTTAATAATTTAATATTTTTATGCTTGAAGTGTTCTTCTTCCTGGGCTTGGATCTAGGGGATTAAAAATTTAATTTTTTCGCAAAATTTTCAAAAAATACCATAAAATTTTTGCAATTACTTTTTAAGCCCACCGTTGGTTCTAAAACCAAAATCGGTTTACGCAACAGTTAGCCATATTTCGAATGAATCCGCGAATGTGTCTTGCAAAAAACTGGTATTCAATTGCTAGCTAGCGTTTCCAAACGAGTTATACCGGAAAATGTAGAGGCTGTTATGGCGACGACATTAGAGAGCCGTGCGAAATCGCCCAGACTTTAAAGCAAAAAAGACTTCAAACAGTAATTTTTTTTTTATTTTCTTTTCTTTTACTAAGTTAAATTAATTTTTTCATTACATATGTTCTGACTTAATAAATTTCTAAAGAGAAAAAATAAATAAATTAATAAAAATAAATAAAAAATAATAAAATAAAGTGCCAAAAATGGTGATTTTTTTAAATGTTTGTATGGGAACCCCCCCAGGGGAGTTCCAGGGGGTGTGCCACTGGCATGGGTGGATCGGCCCTCCAAAGTTAGTGGGGGTCGGTCATACATTTGGACTCGATTGGGGCACTCTAAATGGGTAAAAGTTGGATTTTTCAAAACTTGACCCTACGGGACAAAAGTCAACAGTTGGGGGGTAGTAGAATTCGTTTTAGAGGTATGGTTCCTGCGGCAAAGTTTCTTATTTTGATCCCTAGAATACGATTTTCACCGAGCCATGGGCAATTTTTTGCGTCCCCACAAATCGACCCGGCCTACTGTAATTCTCATACGCAACGTGACTGAACATTGCTAGTTTAAATTTAAAAAAATCATTAAGTTTATTTTATAAAAGATGTATAAACTCTATTTCTATTAGATCTGCAGTAGTATTATTTTTAATATTTAACTAAACACCAACTATTTTGTATTACTTTTAAAACAATTTAGTAACCTTATGGCCCTTACCACAAGAAAACAAAAGTTTTATTTTAAATTTTAAATTTTCAATACATTTTTTGAAAGTCGATTTTAAAAACAAAAACAATGGCCCTTACCACAAGAAAACAAAAAGTATATTTTAACAAAAGTTTTATTTTAAATTTTCAATTCGATTTTGAAAGTCTATTTTAAAAACAAAAACAATTTGTATGAAAATAAAATTAAAAGCTCATTTTAAATTTATTTTATTTTCTTGTGGTAAAGCTGAATTTGTATGGAAACAAAATTAAAAGCTGATGTTAAATATATTTTATTTTTCTATGGTAAGGCTGTATGTGCTTATTAGGGTGGCAACAAAAATGATTTTTCCAATTTTGTCGATCGACGAGCAAATTAGGGTTCGTTTTGGTCTAAAAATTTTATGTTCAAATTTTTGGCCAAATCGGACAAAATTAAAAAATCCTTCACGGTGTGGTTGAAAAAGTTTTATTAAAAGTTCGTTGCATATGAAATTTTATTGCAGATTATGTTAGTGAGCACCCGTACAAACAGTTTAAGCCCAATTTGATAAAAATCGTTAGTAGGGTTTTTGAGATAATAAGATTTTCATCTTATTGGATGCTATAGAAAAACGGTACAACTTGTGTTTAAGGGTAACATATAATAAATAAATTTTGATATCCTGAATCTAAGTCCTTTGCCAAAAGGTTTTATGACGTCTCTATTTTGAGAAAATTGCGTTGTAAAAAAATCTAGATTCTGTAATTTTTAACACCCTGTAAAAAATTAAACTTGTTCATCCACACCGTGAAGGGTAAAATATTTTTTTAGGGCAAAACTTTAACCCTCCAAATGCACGGGTTAAGTTTGTCCGATTTGGCTTAACATTTAAACATAGAGTTTTTTGACCAAAACAAACCATAATTTGTCAGGTAATCTACAAATTTCGAAAAAAGTGTCCACCTAATGTTTATATGATAAAACACATTTTAATATAGAATTTATTTGTTTAAAAAAAAAAATCATGTAGACAGACATTCATACTTAACAACATAGATGAATGACATTTTAAATAAGAATTCTCTGGGCTGGTCCCCGTAGACAACAAAAATAAATAAATAAACAGTTGAAAAAAAGGCTGTCGTAATTTTCACCAAATGATGTTTATCAAATAATTCAATTTTAACTCCATGTGTTTATGTGGGGACGGGGTTGGGGGGAGACGTTTGTGCCCCAAGATAACTATAACAATGTGTCTGGATTTTATTGTACATTGGTGGATATATGTACTATGTATGTATGTTTATGAACAACATGTTTTTAACAACAAAAGGTTCAAAATTCTAAACCACAATGGATTTGACCAAACAAAAACCTAAAAATGAAATAGATTTTATTTTTTTTCTCATTTTCTTATTTTTAGGGAATTGTAACAAAAGGATTGAAATGATGAGTTTTTATTTTATTTTATTTATTATACAACAATTCAAACATAAATAAATTTTTATTTTTTTATTGTGGTAAATATAAAATTTTTATTAATTTAAAATTTTGGGTCCTTATATATCATCAAAAACACACACACACACATAAATACATACAAATATGAAAATTTATTTGCAGCATTTATGTCCAGTTGGAGAGTGTGAAACACAATTCCTTGAAAATGAAATTTTTAATTTGATTTAATATATTTTTTTGATATGTAGTTGTGAAATTTAATAGTTTTTTTTTTTTTTTTTATTTTAGAAATTATTCATATGCATGTTAAAAACCAATTGTCAATTAAGAATTATTAGTGTTATTTACAAATCAGAATTTATTTACACACATTTGTAAATATAAACATTTTTAACATGACAAAGAATATGCATATCAACTCAAAGTGGCCATATTGATATTAAAACTTTAAATAAATATTTTTAATTAAATATTTATTGTTTTGTGTGAATGCAGTTCAATTTTTATTAACCTTAATTTAATACTTGGTGCAATTTTGACACAAAGGAGATTCAGTTTGATAACAAATTTACACATTTCGGTCCACTTTTAAGTCAGGTAAGATTAGAACAAATCTTAACGTTATTTAAGGCGCTGAATTTGAATCCAGGTTTTGTTTTTCATGATTAATTCTAGTTTTCAATCAGCTGTTGGCATCGCTTGAGAAAAGTGCATGTATGCGCTTTATTTCAAGATGTTGTTCCCAACTTCCCGGTATCCGAAAATCTACCGATTTTAAACAATTAATTCAAATAACGATTATAATTGACAGTTTGTTGCAAAATTATCGAAAGATTGACACTCGAATGTCTCTCACAATACATTTTTTTTATTTATATCTCTCTCACAATACGTTTTCTTTATTTATATATAGATTTTTTTCCGGAAAACTTCTGTGATACGAGCAATCAACGGCTCTATGAAATAAGGCCCCAATGAAATAAGGCCCCAAATCAAAAATGAAGTAAGGCCCCACAAATTTTTACTAAAAAAAATTGGGGTGTTATTTTATTATTTGGGGCTTTATTTCATTTTTTGTTTTGGGGCTTTATTTCATTATGAAATAAGTCCCCAAATTTTAGAAATGAAATAAGGCCCCAAATAATATTTTTGGGGTGTTTTTTCATTTTCTCTGAAATCTGCGGAAGCCAACTACGCAATGAAAAAAACTCCTCATGAAATAATTTTTACAGAAATAAGTCCAAAATAAAATGAAATAACTACAGAAGCTAAAAAAAAATAACCTTAAAAGATTAGTGCAATTGCTAACGCGCCGACTGAAGCTGCGATAAGTATTTCATAAATTCCGCTGTAAGTTCGTAAGAGAAACAGCATGCAAATATGAATTTAAATCTCTATATTCATTTAAAATTATTCTCTCAGAACTACTGAATTTAATCAATGATAAATTTTCTTCGTAATATATTTACAAACCTCGAAAAGGAATTGAAATTGATTATATTCTTGGACATTTCTAGGATTCTATTTAATTACTGATGAAGTAATATGATGGTTGTTTTAAAAATATTTAAATGCATGTGGTATTGAAGAAAGCGCCGCAGGTGAAAAATCTCTTGTAAAAATTTTTCGTTTGCTTCGCTTTCTTCAATACCACATGCATTTAAATATTTTTAAAAAAACCATCATAATATAATGTAATGAAAGATTTATTAAAGACGACGGTGAGTTGTACAAAATCGAAGAAAATTTCGCCAAGTCCATTGTGCTAACACCTTCAGCAATCCAATGTACCACTCCCTGGTCAATAATAGCAGTTATTAAGACGTATCCGGAATTTTTTGTTCACTCGCGGCGTTCATTTCGGTTTGTAGTAGATTAAATATATTTTGGATTTAAATTGAGTCCTTTGTATGTATAAAATTTTTAATTTACCAAATTTATGGGAGTAATTTTATAATGAAACTAGCTGGCCCGGCAAACGTTGTTTTGCCCTGAAATATTTTGATTTTGTCTCCAATTATTTCTTTTTTTATAAATTAATCTTAAGTACGATAAGTAGCAGTGCAACATAATCAAGATGAAGTGAAACTCTTTCTGTTATATTTTAAATATCGTTTATTTAAATAAAAAAGACATGACCCTAAAAGGGTGTTTAAGAAATATCTAAAACATTAAATTATTAATACTGAAAAAGATAGATATTAAAAAGTATTGAAAGACATTATTTGTTGATTAAATTTAACTTTTTTGAAATTAAAATATTTTGTTAAATATTGTAATGCCATTGTATGGACGATGTTTATGGTTTCCTTTGGTGTTGGTGTGTAAATAAATAAATTCTGTGGCTGACCAACTCGTGATTGTACAATTGGCCATGGGAAAAACATGGATTTCCTAAGTCCAAACCGCAGATTCTCATCGTTTGGCCTTGCGACTTGTTGATAGTGATGGCAAAAGCTAAACGAATTGGAAATTGCAATCGCTTAAATTGTATTGGGGCATCTGTCGGAATCATAGGAATACGTGGGAGAAGATCGTTTTCCCCTTTAAATTTTCCGCTTATAATAGTTGCCTTGATTACGTTGCGCATAATGTGTTTGATTACCAATCTGGTACCGTTGCATTAGCGAGGAGCGTTGAGATTTCTTAATAGAGTAATTGGCGAATCAATTTTTAAACGCAATGTATGTGGCGGGTAGGTCCAGTGAATTCAAAAACTCTGTTGGATAAATGACGCTTTCGTTTTCTTCTATTACTGTATCGACGGATTTAAAGGAAAATGTTTCAGTAGGAAGCATGCCCTGGATTAGTATGTTGGTTGCATCCCCATCAACATTTTTGGCGGCCAATATTGCTCTTTCGCTTAGCCAGTCATGGTTGTTGTAATTGTTACGTAAATTTGGGAAAATATTGGCCATTAAATTGTCTCTTGATGTTACGTGGATTCCGAAATTATCTGAAAGTTTCAGTGATTGACTTATTGGACTTGCATTCATTGTTCCGTTGCCAATTTCCAATAATTGAGCTGAAAATTGCTCTGCTGAAGGGTCATAATTTGGACTCTCATTAAATATTTTAAAACAAATTTGATTTTCCGGAATTTTAAATTATTATTATTTTTTATTGAAACTTAAATTCTTTTACAAATTGTTTTAAGAAAATTTTTAATATACATATGTACATATTGACAATTTTTTATTTTTGAATGCCCATAAAAGAAATTGTCATGAGGAAAAATAAAAATACATTTTGAGTTTGAGTAAAATGTCTCCAAAAATACGAACATCTAAATAGCATCACCTTGACGCCACATATCGGGTTCATTTATACATTCACAATAATATGATGAAGAAAAATACATACCATCTTAAATTCCGGGAAATTAGACTAAAATTAAGAAGTTTGAAATAACTTGAGCCCCAGCGCCATCTTCCGGTTCAAAATTTTTATCAGGAAATGTATTTCTGTTTTAGAAATATATTTTGTAAGTTTAGCAAAATTGTACCATAAATACAAAAACAAAAGAATTTTGTAAATAATTTCTACCCAGCGCCATCTACCGGGTCCAAATTTATCAGGATATTTTTGTTTAATAAATAAATTTTGTGAATTTGAGCCAAATCGTATCATAAATAAAAAAATTGAAATATTACGACAACAGCGCCACCTATCGTTATTAAACTTAAGAGAAACCTGGCTCCTGACTAAACTTATATATTGTCCAAGTTTGTTGTCAATCGGTCCAGCGGTTCTTGAGTTTTTGTAACACGTACCCGGCACAAACTTTTTTATATATTAAGATAGTAGATGGTATTAAGCTTATCGAACGGACTTAATATTTATTTTTGTTTTTAAATTGGGGCCTTATTTCATTTTCAAAATGGGGCTTAATTTCATTATGAAATAAAGCCCCAAAAATGGGGCGTTATTTAATTTTATCTTTGGGGTTTTGTTTCATTTCATTGGGTTCTTATTTCATTTATTTTTTGGGGTGTTGTTTCAGAATGAAATAAAGCCCCAAAAAATGGGGCGTTATTTCATTTTTGGTTTGGGGTCTTATTTCATTGGGGCCTTATTTCATAGAGCCGCAATCAACATAACAAGAAAATCAAGATAACAATGGCTTTAAGACGGGGGCATGATGAACGACTTCTGTTGGATTTCAATGCGTGAAACAGATCCCAAAAAATATAAACGATTCAATTTTTATTGAATAAATTGGACAGTAGTTGTAAAAAATTGTACAAAATCATTTTATTCAATATCTTTAAAACTTGAATTCAGCTCCCCAAATTTGAATTCAGCGCTTAAATAGCCTTCGATATAAGTTTTAGTTGCTCTGATCCAAAACCATATACGCTTGTGCAATTACTTTAAAACCATTGGAGATGATTTTAAACTTGAAATAAAAAACCGAATGTTTGGATAAACTTGATTTTTATTTAATAAAGTTCTAATTTACAAAAAAAAAAAATAAACTAAGTTTAAGCGACACGTCATAAACTCGCCCTTATAGTGTCACAACATAAACTTTAAGAAAGCTATAAAGCTTATTTCAATGGTGACACTAATAACACTGTGCAACAAATAAAGACTTGTTGAAAAACACACGAACTTGATTATATACAGTTGCGTTCAGAATAATAGGAGTAAAATAGGAGCGCGTATCAAACATTAAAATTTATAAAGGTGTATCTTCGAAACGAAAACGAATATTTTAAGCAGATAAAAAGTACGTCGTAGAAAATTTATCAAGCTTTAATTTGAAATTAATCCCATTCTGACTGGGTTAATAACACTAGTTTACAGAGATTTTGTCCCATGATATTTTGCATTTCTTTTCCATGAAAAATTTTACGCTGAATACGAAAATCCACTTCAAAGTTTTAAAAGTGGAATAGTTTTCGAGATATTTTCAACTTTTAAAATGTTCATCTTTTTAAAAAAGTGGGTTTACTTAAATTAAAATATCTCCGGAACAAATTGATGGATTTTATTATTTTTGGGTTTAAATTAAAGGTAATTTAGTTTTATATCAACCCTAAATACAACATTTTTCAATCTGATTTACGCCTTAGAAGCTATTAATCGATATATCGACAATTTTACTTCAATTTTAGCGAAATTTGGAGAAAAAAATAAATTCTATTGTAAATTTAAGAAATAAAAAAAAAATTAAAATTTACGTCTCTCTTTACAGTTCAAGTCTGGTTTTTAAAAAAATCCTATAAAATTTGTATAAGTTACATACTAGACTGCCCAGAAAAAAACAAAGTTGTTATTTTCTTGGGGGATACCTGCGAATTTTGTTCCTTTTTGTGCAAAAAAATTTCGGTTTTTTTTTGGGATTTTTAAAATAATATCTAGAGGTCGCGATCTCGCGTTTTATAACGATTTATTTTTTTTGAGTTTTTTATTATTTTAAATTGCTAAATATGATTAATATGATAAAATATTAATAATTTCAGACAAAAAAACAATAAATTAAAAATTAAATATCGCTCATTCCATGAGATGTCTCCCAGCATCTAATCAAATGTTCTTTAATTTATTTGAAATTTCGCACACAGGTACACTATGGAGCAATTAAAATAAATTCGTTCTTAGTTTCGCGAAAATCCATGAATTCGCGAACGCGAATATATTCGCGAATTCACGGATTTTCTCGGAACTAACAACTGATTTATTTTAATAGCTTCATAGTGTTCATGTGTGCCAAATTTCAAATAAATTAAGGAACATTTGATTAGATGCTGGGAGACATCTCATGGAATGAGCGATATTTAATTTTTAATTTAATTTTTTTTTGTCTGAAATTATTAATATTTTATCATATTAATCATATTTAACAATTTAAAATAATAAAAAACTCAAAAAAAATAAATCGTTATAAAACGCGAGATCGCGACCTCTAGATATTATTTTAAAAATCCCAAAAAAAAACCGAAATTTTTTTGCACAAAAAGGAACAAAATTTGCAGGTATCCCCCAAGAAAATAAAAACTTCGCTTTTTTTCTGGGCAGTCTATTACATACATTTGAGTAAAATTATGTAATTCAATTTTTATACATTTTTAGTTTATTAACTGTGGGTTAGGTTAGGTTGTGAAGGATGACGTCGGTTTATACAAAACCAACGTCCATAGAGGCCTTGATGTGGCCTTCTCTCTTCAATTTTATCACTCGCATTGTTTCCAGTTATGCATCCCATTTTGAAGCTTTTCTAAATGCCAGTAGAGTCCAAGGATTCTCGCTTCGAATTTCCAATAAGCTCTGAAAGAAATAAGAGCCAAATAGTTTAAATCTTCTAAAAGACAGCGCAGGGCATTCACATAAGAAGTGATAGCTGTCTTCAACAGCTTCCCCACACCATCTACAAGTATCATCATTCAATCTATATATTCTTACCATATGTTTGCCTAATGTATTATGACCAGTTTTAAGATTTATTACCATTCTTAGTTGTCTTCTATTCATATGTATCTAGGAGAATTTGGGTGTGTTTTGTCAAGTTTTCATCCCATAATAATTTAGTCTGAATATATCTGTCTGAATTTGTCCATCTGCATATCCAGGTATCTCTAGCTTTGCACATGATCCGTAGTGAATTCAGTGACAAAGGGGGGTAAACATCGGATTCCGACGCTTCCTCTGGAAGGCTGGCACCTTTTTTTGCCAGTTCATCTGCTTTCTCGTTGCCTAGAATATCTTTATGTCCGGGTACCCAGCACAGTCTAATGTTATGCTGCTCGCTGAGAGATTTAAGTTCTCTGTGGCAGCGGCTGACTACCTTAGACCTGATGTTGTCATTTTTAAGAGCCAATAGTGCAGCTTGACTATCAATTATTAAATGTAACACCAGTTTAGAAATTTTAAAATTTTGCTCGATTCACGATATTTGAAATTTATTTTCCATGTAAAATTGGGCGCTGAATCCAAAAATTATGTCAAAAGGTTAAAAAGTAAAAAAGTTTTTAAGATATTGACAAAATTCAAATTTAAAAAAGTGGTTTTACATAAATAAAAATATCTCCGGACAAAATCGGAGAATTTGATTTTTTTTTTTTTTTTTGCTTTTAAATTAAAGCTTATTAAATACTTAATCAATTCTCTATACAATATTATTCAATCTGATAAGCGTTTTAGAATCTATTCATCGATATATCGACAATTTTTCTCCAATTTAAACGAAATTTAGGAAAAAGATATTGTAAATTTAATTTAGGTTAAATTTTTTTAAATTTTATTTTTGTATGTAAATTTCAAGACTGTTTTATGGTGAAGAAAATTAGAGATTTTTGAATAGAATCCGTCAAAAATTTTAAAAGTTTCATGCATTTAAAAAAAAAGGATAAGTTCTGTTTTATACAGAAACAGTTGTACTTGTTTATTTCGAGTGTGCTGAATATAAAAACACACAAATGTAACTGTACACAGAAAAAAATAAAAATGAATTTCAATTACGAAATTCGTTGATTCAATTAAAAAATTAATTGATTTCGGACGTATCACAAAAATGCGCATATTAATTACTCATTTTGTTTGAAAATAGTTTTAAAACTTAATTAAATTGTTAATTGAATCAATTAAAGTTTTAATTGAAAATAAAATGGAAAACCAATTAAAAATGTAATTAAATAAACTAAAAAAAAAAATAATATAAAATTGAAAATCAATAATAGACTGGTTCCATTTTAAATAGCATAGGCAATCAGCCGATGGTGGTTCAATTTATCCAAAAATTAATATATCCATTCTTCTGATTTTTATTGAATTTCGGTTTTTGTTATTTAGTCGAAATTGTGAATGGTTCGCGTTTTATCGCTGTTCAAAGTTGGTATTTTGCAACAATTTTATGAAAAATACATAATGTTTAAATGATCGTATCTTTGGAACGCATCATCCGATTGTCACGAAATAAAGCGCAAAATAATGGTTATGTCCTGGTCTTAAAATAGAATTTTGAAAAAGGATAGGATGCTTTGCAAAAAGGATATTGAAATTAAAAAAATGTCCTTAATTTGCAAATATCTCAAAATGCGTATCTTTAATTTTCCTATATTTTTTTGCACATATAGCCCTAAATATACTTAACAACATATGCAAATCCCAAATTGGGATGGTAAGCGGTTTAATTGTAAACGCGGTTTCATGAAACGCCTTATTGATTTTTGTTAATAACTCTCGTTTACAAATGAAAAACAATTTCTGCGCACTAACCGCGAATAATTTTTTATATGTATTTTTGATCGCTAAACTCAAAAATTTCATCAAAAGAACATTTCGCGAATAACTTTTTGTTTAATGAATTTTTTAGCGTTTTTTGGAGGTATTTTGACTATTTTTCTTATATCTTAAGT
The DNA here is from genome assembly GCA_963921195.1 of Pegoplata infirma. Classification (NCBI taxonomy): domain Eukaryota; kingdom Metazoa; phylum Arthropoda; class Insecta; order Diptera; family Anthomyiidae; genus Pegoplata; species Pegoplata infirma. The sequence goes on from OY992538.1 coordinate 160,803,126, forward strand.
TCTGTTTATCTGATCTTCTCGCAATAAAAACCAAACTAAAGATAATCAAATTTCCAACAAATCCTACATTCATCATTTTTTCATAAGTTCATAGCTTTACGCGCAAATAATTTTTTTAGCGTTATTTGGAGGTATTTTGACTATTTTTCTTATATCTTGAGTTCCGTTCATCTGATCTTTTCGCAATAAGAACCAAATTAAAGACAATCAAATTTCCAACAAATTCTTCATCCATTATTTTTATATCAGTTCATAACTTTACGCGCAATAGGCAAACATATGACTAAAATAAGTTTTTTGATTAACAAATCATTTAAAAAAAGTTTAAGAAATAGAAATCTTTGCAATTAATTGCATCTTTTTATTTATCTGCAAAGCCTGAACATTGAGAAATATAATAAAGTTGATTTGATGAAAATCTATAGGTTTACTCCGAAGTTATCACAAATTTTATGAATATACATGATAAAATACAAAAAAAAATTATATTTTTTTACAATTTCTGTTTTTAAAATTTTTAAAAAATGAGCTTTGTTAATAAAAAATAGTTTTTCCTTGTTTGCCTATTGCGCGTAAAGTTATGAACTGATATAAAAATAACGAATGAAGGATTTGTTGGAAATTTGATTGTCTTTAATTTGGTTCTTATTGCGAAAAGATCAGATGAACGGAACTCAAGATATAAGAAAAATAGTCAAAATACCTCCAAATAACGCTAAAAAAATTATTTGCGCGTAAAGCTATGAACTTATGAAAAAATGATGAATGTAGGATTTGTTGGAAATTTGATTGTCTTTAATTTGGTTTTTATTGCGAGAGAATCAGATAAACAGAACTTAAGATATAAGAAAAATAGTCAAAATACCTCCAAAAAACGCTAAAAAATTCATTAAACAAAAAGTTATTCGCGAAATGTTCTTTTGATGAAATTTTTGAGTTTAGCGATCAAAAATACATATAAAAAAATTCTTCGCGGTTAGTGCGCAGAAATTGTTTTTCATTTGTAAACGAGAGTTATTAACAAAAATCAATAAGGCGTTTCATGAAACCGCGTTTACAATTAAACCGCTTACCATCCCAATTTGGGATTTGCATATGTTGTTAAGTATATTTAGGGCTATATGTGCAAAAAAATATAGGAAAATTAAAGATACGCATTTTGAGATATTTGCAAATTAAGGACATTTTTTTAATTTCAATATCCTTTTTGCAAAGCATCCTATCCTTTTTCAAAATTCTATTTTAAGACCAGGACATAACCATTATTTTGCGCTTTATTTCGTGACAATCGGATGATGCGTTCCAAAGATACGATCATTTAAACATCATGTATTTTTCATTAAATTGTTGCAAAATACCAACTTTGAACAGCGATAAAACGCGAACCATTCACAATTTTGACTAAATAACAAAAACCGAAATTCGACACAGATCTCGAGAATTGATATGCCAATTTTTATGCAAATTAAAATAGGTAAGGTCGAAAAAGTGTTTTTTTTGTTTTCAAAAATTTTGGAATCCTTCAATATAGATTTATTGATTCACATAAAATGCTTAATTGAAAAAAGGCCAAAACTCAATTTAGTTTTAAAAGTTAAACTTCAAAAAATGCCCTAAAATAAATAAACATAGATTTTTTTTGTTTTATAATATTAAGAAATTTATTTTCTTTATTAAATATAAACAGTTGGTATAGTTTTGCATAGGAACATTATAGTAGTATTTTAAAATATCAATAACTATTTAAAACTACATTTTTATTTTTAAATCTTGTTATTGCATGCATTTTTGTCGCTTTAGTAAAGTTGAAACAAAAAAAATTGTATTATATTTCAATGTGCAAAACACAAGGCAAATGCCTCTTTTATTTTTTTTATACCCTCCACTTACAATTAGTGATAGAGGGTATATATAAGTTTGTCATTCCGTTTGTAACTCATTGAAATATCGGTCTGGGACCCCATAAAGTATATATATTAATGATGCCCGATCGATTCTAAGACATTCTAGCGATGACCGTCTGTCCGTCTGTCCGTCTGTCTGTCTGTCTGTCTGTCTGTGGAAAATGCTGTCGCGGACAAAATATTGCACGGAGATGACTGAAACTTAACATATTTATTGGAAGTTCTCCCGAGAAGTATGGTATTGCATTTGAGCGATATCGGTTCAGCGGTTCAAAAGTTATGAACGAAAATGTAAGAACACCTCAAAAATTTCAGTACATTCAACATAACCTAAAAATACAAAATGCTTTAATACGGCTTCTGGTTGACATATGTGGACATAATTGAACACCAAATGGTATTTAAACAAGTACGAACATATTTTTTGACAAAAAAAAAATCGCGGATTTTTTTTATCCAAAATTTTTTTCGCGGAAATTTTTTTTCAATTTTTTATTTTTTTTTCAAAAGTAATTTCCTTTTAAATAAAGTTTTTTGCAATAATCTTTTTGAAATTGTGGAGGGTATCACTACATTCGGCAAGGCCGAATTTAACTTTTTTACTTGTTTTGTTTCAACTGTACACATTTCATTATCAAAACACTTTATCCGCAACGACCACTCGCCTTAAAGAAAACAATGAAACTAAATTTTTTGTTGCGTTTTATGTATTCATTGGCTGCTACAACCAAAATATAGTGCGTTTCATAATTATAAGGTCACTTCAGTTTTTGAATTTTTGCTTTAACTAATGAACCGATCCCTTTGGTGTCTTTGGATGATTAATTCATATTTCCATAAGCTATAATTTGGTGTGCATTGGAAAGTTGTTGTTGTAGTTTGTTGTTGTATTTTTGTAATAATTAGTTCTGCAGTGTTTCATAAATATAAGGTCACTTTGAGAAAAATGTACGAAAACCATTTAAAATGACAAACATGGCCTGTAGACCGATATGAATGTTACTTCTGGGAATATATAGATTCATATAACTTGAAATAGCGATATCGAGTGTGGCGAAAAATAGTAGCTTTTAGCGATAATAAGCGAAAAAGTGAATTTTAAAACAAATTCTCAAAAATTTTACAAAAATAATGTATAGGCCCAAATTTTTTTTAATATTTATAATAATTACGAGAAAATAAAACAAAATCGACTGAAAGAAGTTGTCTCTTGGCGATAAATATCGCCTACTACCAGATTTGTAAGCACTTTCCCTTCGTTCCTCATGGACATTATATCCACATTTTTTTGGTTGATTTGAATCAGCCAAAAAAGGCGAGTTATTTTAGATTGTTTACATCAGTTGTTATCTAAAACTACTTAATTAGTTAGGTTAAAGCTGCGAAAAGTCCTTCGGTTTGTCGTTATATTCACAGAAATTATCGTACGGGCGTACAACAATTTTTAAGAAGTTATTACTCCTTCAGATCTTTCTATAAACCTTAATTCTGTACGTATTTGCCCAAATTTTGTCAATTTTTATCTAAAGAGATAAATTCAAGTGCTGTTCGGCCTTGTGTACACGCGTATATTAAATTCAATATGGGTCATGATTGCTTCCAGCTTGGAGAAATATCGCTTTGGTCAATTTATGCCCAGGCTTCGAATAAAACTGTAATGGCTCAATTTTTTCTTTTATTTCGGAGAAAACTAAATATAAAACTTCTCATTTTATGGCTTTTCTCGATGTTTGTGAAACCATATTAAAAATATTAAATAAAAAAGACAATTCGATTGAAGTAAAACTGCTAAACAGCCAGTTAAAATGCCACATTTATCGCCGTGAGACAACTTTTTTCAGTCGATTTTGTTTTATTTTCTCGTAATTACTATAAATATTAAAAAAAATTTGGGCTTATACATTATTTTTGTAAAATTTTTGAGAATTAGTTTTAAAATTCACTTTTTCGCTTATTATCGCTAAAAACTAATATTTTTCGCTACACTCAAAAAAATTAAACTGTAAAGTTAACTAATTTTTTTTTGTTAACTCGAGTTTACTGGCTTTTTAGCAAATTTTTAGTTAAAATCAGCGTTTTAACTACTTTTTTTAGTTAAATTCAATTTACGAAAATACTAGTTTTGAACAAATTTTGAATTAATTTTTTTTGTTGACTTCAAAACTGAGTTTACGAATTTTTACTAATTAATTTGCTGATTTTTCGTAACAAATTTGTTAAGTGGAATTTCTTGCGAAGCCTCCTATGCAAATCTCATACGTTCTACTTAAGCTGATGACAAAATAGAAAAAATAAACTTTTAATTTTTTACAAAATATTTTCTAAATTTTAGTTTACGAAAAGTAACAAAAAGTTTAGCTGAATTCAACTATTTTTTTTGTTAATATATGTACATAAAAACGTTACGAAATTTCAGCTAAATTTTTAGTTAAAGTTACGGTTTTTTTTGCTAAATTCGTTCTACGAAAAGTTAACTAAATATTTTTAGTTAAATTAACTAAAAATTTAGTAGGCCCAAAATCAGGTGCTTTTTTAGTTAAAATTAACTAAATTTTTTGTTAACTTTACAGTTTTTTTTTTTTGAGTGTACACTCGATATCGCTATTTCAAGTTATATGAATCTATATATTCCCAGAAGTAACATTCATATCGGTCTACAGGCCATGTTTGTCATTTTAATTGGTTTTCGTACATTTTTCTCAAAGTGACCTTATATTTACACTTAAAATATTATGTAAGTAAATTCAAAAGAAAATACGTTTGAAACAAATGAAACTTTATTTAAAAAACGGACTACTTACATTTCATTTAAAACAAAAACATTTCTCAGTTATTTTTAAATGTTAATTAATAACTGTTGAAATCCGTAAAAATAACTTAAAAATCCGTAAAAAATGACTGACAAAATTTTACGGAAAAAACGGTTAAAATAACGGAAATTTACATTAATTTTTATTTGTTTTTTTAGAAATAATTTTAAAAAACTTAGAACCTGAGCAGAATCGAACTCATAATTTCTGGCTGATAGCCCAGCACGCTACCCTCTGTGCCACAAGCTACTTATATTTTCAGCAACTAAATTTCATTTTCAAATTCAAAAAAAAAAAAAAATCTAATTTTAGAAATTTTTAAATAACTGACAAATAACAAACGACAAATAAAATAATGTGGTTTGTTTTTGAAATAACTGAAAAAAACAAACGTTACGGAAAATTTTATTTAAAAGACAGTTATGTATTTGAATAAACGTTCAAAAAGTTGTTTAGAATATTTGTATGTGAAACAAACGAATTTTCTTTTAATATTAGCTGAAACGAAAACTATTTGTTTGACTGTGAAACAGTAACTGTAAAACTTTTATGAGTGTATGAAACACTGCAGAACTAATTATTACAAAAAATACAACAACAAACTACAACAACAACTTTCCAATGCACACCAAATTATAGCTTATAGAAATATGAATTAATCATCCAAAGACACCAAAGGGATCGGTTTATTAGTAAAAGAGAAAATTGAAAAACTAAAGTGACCTTATAATTATGAGACACACTATATACAAAACAATGGTTCAAAAGTTTTTTTTTTTGTTGTTTTTGCATTATTATTTTTTCATTGGCTACTAACACTAATGCATACAAAACCGGTTTTGTTTGTTTATTTTATTTTTGTTTTCAGTAAAGTTAAGAATTCAATTAAAACATTAATTGAATCAATTAAAATGTTTAATTGAATCAATTAAAATGTTTAATTGAAGTTAAATTTATTATCAACTCCATTTTTAATAAAAAAAAAAAAAATACGATATTATTTTCTGTGTACTTGTATAAAAACTGAATTTCTGCAGTTTTACTCAAATGCATATAACTTTTACAATTTTCAACGGATTTTCTTAAATACCATCTTAATTTCTTCGTATTAGATAAGATTTGAACGTCGAATAGAAAAACTAATTTTGAAATTTTGTTTCTTTGTGAAATTTACAATGCAATTTAAATTTTTAGCCAAATTTAGGTCAAATTGATGCAAAATTGGTGGTATATCGATTAATAGCTTCTAAGATGATAATCGTATTGTTAAGTGTGTTTCGGAGATATTTTAGTTGAAGTAAAAACCCTTTTTTTAAGATGAAAATTTAAAAAGCTGTCCACATATCGAAAACTATTTTACTTTTGAAACTTTGGAGTGGATTTTCGATTTCAGCGTAAGATTTAACATGGAAAATAAATGCAACATGTCGTAGATCAAAATCTCTGTAAATTAATTTTCGTACTTCTGATCAGTGTTGCCAGATAAGGGGATTTGCCCCCAAAATGGGGATTTCAAGTTTGGTTTGTGGACAGGATTTCCAGGGGAAGGATTTGGGGATGTCGCAAATTTTTGGGGATTTTTTCTAAAATTTGGGGATTTTTTTATTTCAAAAATTAAAAATTTAATTTTTAAAATTGTTAGGACTATAACCAATTAACAAGATTGACATTGGTACAGAATGCAGTCAAAAATTACAACTGCATTCATTTGTTAATGTCAAAGTAGTAAAATTGGAATAACAATGCTTTAATTATTTTTTCACGTTTTTTGAAAAACAAAAATATTGTTTTTAATGCACTAATTGTAAGATTGCAGTCTTTAGAAGCTGGCAGACAACTGTTTTTTTGTTATTTTCCCCGTACAAGTGTCCTTAATCCCATCATTTGGATTGGGCAAGATAAAATAATTTAGGTCGGTAGTAATTTTAGTAAATTATAAATGTTTTACGAGGGTCGAACAAAGTTAATTTTTTTCAAACTCAGAATAGTCTAAATTCAGTTGTCAAATAATTTTTCTAACGTTGTCAAATAATTTTTCTAACAAAAATAATAAAAGTCAATTAATACAGTTAAAGAAACCATTATTTTTTGACCTCCAATACTTTTGACCAACAATTTATTTGTAAACAATAAAAGAATATTTTGTTTATTTATTTTAAAACATCTACTTAAGTGCAAAGTAATGGGATATCAAAATAAAAAAATATTTCTTTGTTTACAAAAAAATTGGTGGTCAAAAGTATTGGAGGCCAAAAAACTAGATACTGGTGTCTCCAACTGTGTTGATTGACTTTTAGTATTTTTGTGGGTCGTTTAAAAAATTATTTGACAGCCGAATAGAAACTTTTGGAGTATTACCTCCTAGCACGAATCTGTCATCAGAAAAGCTGTATCAAATAGCCTTCTCGAGATATAAGCATTTTAATATTTTGTGGACCAAGCCCTCAAAACCAACAATTCTTTTAAGTAATATTGGAAAAGTGTTTGTTAAAGGAATATATTTTTTTATTCAAATTTCTTATAAAAAATCCAAGCATATCCAAGAAATCCGGGCTCGATACGATTAGGGATACCATCAGGTAATATCAAGGAAGTTGACAACGTCCTTTTTGCAATAAATATCCAAATTTTGCAAGAAATTTCCTGTCCAAACCAGATATGTAAAGTGGAAACTCCAATAAAGAGAACCTGAGGTTAAAATTTAAAATCCATTGATTATATCCAAAAATATTTGCAAAAAAAGTCAAAATTATGAACCAAATATGCATATGTTTAAAGATACGTTTTTTTGTACCAATTTTAATATTTTTTTTTTGTATGTTTAAAGATACGTTTTTTTGTACCAATTTTAATATTTTTTTTTTTTTTTTGTAATATTGAGAGAAAACATTTAAAAGACATTTTCTTAAGTATTCCTGCCTCCTGAATACGAATCAGTCATCAGAAAAATTAAATTTCTTAGGATTGGAAATGTGTGTGTTAAAGTTATATTTTTTCCCCCCAATAAAATTACCTATTTTTTGGAACATGTATGGAAGTTCAAAATGTCCTTTTTTAGGACATGGGGTTAAAATCCAAATTTCGTTGAGTATATCCGGAAATATTTGCAAAAGCAAATATCTGATTTCAACAGTAATAATTTAATTTTTTTCAAAATTCGAATAGTTTAAAAATTAAATTTTTAACTTATTTACAATGTTCTGATGGTATTCCCGATCTTATCGAGGCCGGATTTTTTTTCAAATGTTATGTAATTTTGTAGGGAAGAGGAATAAAAAGACAACATTTACAATTTTTTAATATCAACAGAATTCTTGGATTTTGGGGCTTGATTCACAAAAAATTCAAATTCCTATATCTCGAGACATTTTCATTTAAAATTTAATATTTAAATATCATAAAAAGGTCTAACCTTAAAATTAATAAAAAAATATTGTTTAATAAACACCATTTTTTAATTAAAAGAGAGTTAATATTTAAATATTCATAAAATTTTTTTTTGGGGATTTAATATAATTTGTAGGGTATTTTTGGGGATTTCGTTTTTCAAATTGGGGACAAGAGCCAAATATTTTCTGGTAACACTGCTTCTGATCTTATTTTGTTTTTTATGTTGCGTATGAGCTATAAATATTGAAGAGGATATTATATTACTCATACGCAACGTTACACAACTTCGCCAGTTTAAATTTAAAACATCCCAGCAAAACTTAGATTACCAAATAAGGTATAAAATAAGGTATAGGATCTCTTATTTTATACATTGCAGCATTGATGATTGCAGCCATGAGACTCAAAGTAATGCATCCATATTATCACAAGGAATACCAGTAAGGTATAAAATAAGTCATAAATTTATAAAGAAGAATACAAGTAAGGTGTAAAATATATGATATTTTATAGGTTACGAGAAATGAAATAATATAGCATACCTGAAGAAAATATATAAGGTGTTACGAGTAGTGAAAAAGTAATTTTGTATTAAATTTACTCACGTGATTGTAAGTGAGTGTAAGTAGATAAAATATGCTCGTGAGTGTGTGTCGTTAGAAATTTCCTGTCGTGAGCCCATCTCTAGTTTAAACTTATGCATTTTTTTATAAAATAATTATTTTTTATGTTATTGTAATGCATTATGCATCCAATTATAAACAATGCATTATTTCAAACTTTCAAATAATACATAATGTAACCAAATATAAGTCATCCATGATTTAATGTTTAGAAATAATAAATATGAAATACATTTTTTCCAATAATCATGCATTACGTAGAAAATTATTAGTAATGCAGTATTTTTCACTTTAAAATAATATCCTAAAAAAATTTTACAAATAAGGTATATACATTACCTGGTAATGTGTTATATAATCACTACCCATTACCAAAGTTTTGCTGGGAAGTGAAAAAGTAGAATATATTGATTAGGGATATAACTTTTTTTAGTGCAAAATACCACTCCAGTACCATGTGGGGAATATTGTTCTGACAAGAAAAAACTGTGTATTAGGTTGATCCGGTGAAAAAAGTTTCCACACCGAAAGCGATTTCTAAAGTGCTTTAAATATAAATTTTTATTTTTTAAAATTTGATTCAACACATTAAACTACAACTACAATGGTTTTCTGTCACATAATTCCCAATCACTCAAAAACAATCCCTAAAAGGCTAGAACTGTGGTCAATGGGCTTAGCACAAAGCTAAGTTCGTCCAATCCATCAATATAACAAAAAAAAACACCCGGGTTTCAAATTTCGGGTTTACTTACGAAGGGGCGTAGCTTTTCGGTGTTGTCCATTTGCATTATTATTATTAGCCTTCTTTTAGGTTTTTTGGACTTTGTAGACCTAAAACCCATTTTGATTACCTCATATTTTAAGTAAATGTTATCAAAAAAAATTAGTAAATAAAGACAAAACTTCAAAGCTTTTGGTGCGGAAACTTTTTTCACGATAGAAAAAAAGTGGCAACATATTTTTTAATATTTTTTAAAGCCCCACACGGCTTTGCAGTGGTATTTTTGGTATTTGCAAAAATTGCAGAAAGTTATATCCCTAATATTGATAGCCTCCACAATTTCAAAAAGATTATTGCAAAAAACTTTATTTAAAAGGAGATTACTTTTGAAAAATTCACGAAAATAAAAAATGTAGGTAAAAAAAATCCCCGATTTTTTTTTTTTTGTCAAAAAATATGTTCGTACTAGTTTAAATACAATTCGATGTTCAAATATGTTCACATAGGCGTACGGACATAGCGCCCAAGTGCATATCGCCCAATTTAAAAAAGTCATTCCACCCAAAAAAAATGTGTGTTAGTTGTTGTTGCAAAATTTTTTGGACGATATGGCCATTATTTTTGGGTATTTTAACAATTTTCTTTAAATTTATATAAATTATCAAAAATGTCATATTACCCAAATATCAAAATGTTATATTTATAAAATGTCATAGCACCCAAAAAAATAATCATAAAACTCACCAAAATTGTTTTTTTTTTTTTAACACAATATTTTAAAGTTTTTATGCGTAGCCGGCCTTCGGCCGGGCTTAGGGATTACAAAATCCATGCATTAAACCCACCCTCTCCGCAAAGTAAAGTTTTCTAGGGTAGCAGTCCTTTACGCTACCAAAATTGTTATGCCTCAAAAAGGCCTGATAACCAAAATAGCTTTGGTTTGCAGAGAGGGTGGGTTTAATGCATGGAGTATGTAATCCCTAAGCCCGGCCGAAGGCCGTCTACGCAGAAAACCTTTATTACAATAAAACAAATCATAGAAGTCGTAATTTCGACATTTCGCCCAAAAAAAATATTTTGGATTTTTTGACAATTTTGTTTTGGGAGAAATAACATTTTTAGACCTATCATTTTGGGCTATATGTCGCAGCGTGGGCGATATGTCATTTACTGTTTTGGGCGATAAGACCTTGGGCGCTATGTCCGTACGCCGTTCACATATGTCAACCAGCCGAATTACAGCATTTTGTATTTTTTAGGTTATGTTGAATGTACAAACATTTTTGATGTGTCCTTAAATTTTCGTTCATAACTTTGGAACCACTAAACTGATATCGCTCAAATGCAATTCCAAACTGCTCGGGAGAACTTCTAAAAAATATGTTAAATTTCAGTCATCTCCCTATTATATTTTGGCCGTGATCACCATTTCCACAGACACACAGACGGTCCATTTCATATAAAATTCAACCCAAGTTTTCGCCATTAACGCAATAACATTTAACAGTAAATCCACCAAAAGGCTAATACCCACACTCTAAAAAGTCCTTGTAAAAATACTACTATAAAGTGGGTAAATTTTTATGTAAAATAACACACAACGCCTAAAATTGAGCACCAAGTGTTTAAAATTTTAGTTTACACACAAAAATTTTAATATTACTCACATTATATAGTATTTTGTGAGTTTATAAATATATTTTTAAAATTATAAACACAAAATTTTTAAAATTACACATTTAATGTTTATTGTAAACATTAAGTGTTTAATTTTCAATATTAAACATTAAATGCGTAATGTTCAACAATTTTAAAATACTAATTGTCAAAATAAAATAAAAAAGGAAAATTTAACCAGAAAATTTTGTTATACTCGCAATTAAACTAAAATAACGCGAAAAAACCATAAAATGAAAACAAATAAATTAAAAAAAAGTGAAAATATTAACCAACGCGTTGCTGATCAAAGACACAAAAACAAACCCGATTTTTTTAAATTCGTAATATTTTTGAAAAATATACATTGCATTTTTTCTTAAATATTTGCAATTATAAATCAGAAAGGTAAGTACCACAAATGTCTTGGATTTTTTGAATTATTCTTTACAAAAATGTGTGGATATCAGAATCTGAGAATATTTTTTGGAAAGAAAAAGTGTCTCAGATTATGAGAATTCATCTACAGAAAAATTTTTTTCAAATCCTTAGCAGATTCTGGGAAGATTTCAATAAAAATTTTTTGATTCCAACAGATTTTTTTCTGCAAAAAAAAATTTACCAGTTTCTGAGAATTTTTCTATAGAAAAAATATTTCTGATTCTGAAAACTTTTCTATAGAAAAAATATTTTTGATTCTAAAAACTTTTCTATAGAAAAAATATTTCAGTTTCTGAGAATTATTCTATATACGAAATATCTCAGATTTTAAGAATTTTTCTATAGAACAAAAATATATATTTTGTCTATAAAAAATATATCAGATTCTGAGAATTTTTCTATAGAAAAAATTCAATGGATTCTGAGAATTTTTTTATAGAAAAAAATAAATCAGGCTCTGAGAATTTTTCTAAAGAAAAAATTTCTTATGTTCTGAGAATTTTTCTATAGAAAAATATTTTAGATTCTGAGAATTATTCTATAAAAGAAATATTCAGATTCTAAAACTTTCTGTAGAAAAAAAATCTCAGATTCTAAGAAATTTTCTATAGAAAAAAATATCAGATTCTGAGTAATTTTCTGTAGAAAAAATATATCCGATTCTGAGAAATTTTCTATAGAAAAAATGTATCAGATTCTAAGAATTTTTCTATAGAAAAAACAAATCAGATTCTGAGAATTTTTCTATGGAATAAATATCTCAGATTCTTAGAATTTTAATATAGAAAAAATATCTTCGATTCTAAAAATTTTTCTATTACAAAATATCTCAGATTCTGAGAGTTTTTCTGTAGAAAAATTATTTCAGATTCCGAAAATTTTATAATTTTCCCAGATTTGGAGAATTTTTCTATAAAAAAAATATCTCTAAAAAATATTTTAAGAATTTTTCTAAAGAAAAAATATTTTAGATTCTGAGAATTTTTCTATAGAAAAAACATCTTAGATACCTAGAATTTTTCTATAGAAAAAGTATTTTAGATTCTGATAATTTTTCTATAGAAAAAATATCTCAGATTCTAAGAATTTTTCTTTAAAAAGATATAACAAATTTTAAGAATTTTTCTAATTTTTAAATATTTTAGATTCTGAAAATTTTTCATAGAAAAAATTCTTTAGATTCTAATAACTTTTCTATAGAAAAAATTCTTTAGATTCTGAAAAATTTTCTATAGAAAAAATATCTCAGATACTGATTTTATAGAAAAAATATCTCAGAATTTTACAAAGAATTTTTCTATAGAAAAATTATCTCAGATTCTGTCTCAGATTCTAACATATTTTGTAAAGAAATATTATCTTGAATTCTGAGAATTTTTCTACAGAAAAAACTTCTCAGATTCTGAAAATATTCCCTTGTATGATTTAAATATCAAAAATATCTCGTAAATAATGTGAAATTTTTTTATACTTGCAGTTTGAGACAAAAACTTATGATAAGAAAGTAAAGTTCAAACGAATTCTCCACTCATTGCGATTGTCAATTCTTTAATTTAACAAATTTTATCTTTTATTTGGTTATTGTAACGTGTTATTTTTCATTTGTTATTAATATTTAGTTTAAGTTACGAATAATTTTATAACCCCAAAAAAATTTGTATTTAAATTATAATTTTTGAATATTATACATATTTCACTATAATACCCATTTTTTTTTTTTTTTTTTTTTTTTTTTATTATTTTATTTCAAATTTAAGAACCAAGCCTTTAAGGCCAAATATGGTTCAAATACTACTCCATTATCAATAATTACAAATTAAGAAAAAAAAAAAAAAGTTGTTTTTTAATAAACAATTTCTTAAAACTAAAAAGTTATATAATTAACCTAAATACTAGAAACTAAAGGCCCTAACTAGCCGATAACAGAAATTTATATTCAGTTTAAATAAAAACTATAAAAATAATAATAAAAATGCATTTTTGGTTTTATTTGTTTATAGGAATAAATTTTTTAGCAGGTTGTTAAAAATTAGGCACCTTTTATGTAAAAGAAAACATTTAAGATGCAATTTTAAACATTTTAAATCTATTTTTGAGCACAAGTAAGCTAAAATTACACATTTTGTGTGTATTGCCAGAGAATTTTGAAAGCAGTTCATTTGTAGGTTTACACACAAAATGTTTACAACTACACACTTTGTGTGTAAATTTAAACACATCGAGTATTTTTACCCACTTTATTGTAGGAGAACAGTTACCTACAATAAAGTGGGTAAATTTCAACAAAAATTTATAAGAGTGCAGCAAAAACTTCAATTACCAAGTAATTAACTATTTGAGTAACTAGTTACCTCCCAAATTCAATGTTAATTACATTAACTCGGTGATGTCATTAGAGGTACCCACATTTTGCCTTTTTGGGCGTAAAGAAATGCTTATGGTTATTAGTAGTATTCATAGCCATTACCACGTTAGCAAGACGGGAATCTCATTTTTTAAATAAAACCCTTTGCTACTTGTAGTATAGGGTTTTTATTTTTGCTAAATAATCTTGACAATTGGATCTGACAAATCCCAAAACACGTGTCGATTAAGTCTTGCAAAAAATGACGAACAAAAATAAATTTAAAACAGAAATATAATTTTCTTGAAAATTATTCTATGAGAATATCATAGTTTTAATTAGTTAAGAAAATAATGCCCTCGAGCTAGAATAAACCTACTCAAAATAGAAAAAAAAATATTTTTTCAATAAAAAACAAGTAAGAAAATTATAGTCGGTCAAGACCGACCATATAATACCCTACACCAAGGTTTCCCGGAAAATGGGTCCCATGGATCGATTAGATCTATATGTTGTAAAACCTTTAATAAGTGAAGAAAACACTCACAAATCAAATTTGAGTGAAATAGGCTTCTATTTGTTGACAATAAACCGCTTTAACTGAATATCGGGCGAAATTTTCACAAGGGGCCTGAGTCCAAAACTGGTCCGATGATTATCAGGTTTGATAAGGTTATTTAAGTACGCGTTTAACATACACAAACAAAATTTTAATTAAATATTTTCTATTTTCATGAAATTTGAGACATTTATGTGAAATTCGGGAAGGTGGTTTGTATGGGGGCTACAAGAAGAACTGGTCCGATTTCTTTGAAATTCGGAATGATGATATGTGAAGACAAAACATGTTTACCATCCAAATTTCAAAGCGATACCTTCTACAATACGGTTATTAGAGTCATTTGAGCCAAAACTAAAGAGGACCTTTGTATGGGGGCTAGGTCTAAATATGGACCGATTTTTTCCAATTTCAATAGGCTTCGTTCTTGGGCCAAGAGAGACTTAAGTTTCAAATTTCAAGTCAATTGATTAAAAATTGCGACCTGTATCGTGTTTACACCGTTTACATGGACAGACAGACAGACAGACAGACGGACGGACGGACAGACGGACGGACGGACGGACATCGCTAAATCGACTCAAAAAGTGATTCTGAGTCGATCGGTATACTTAAGGTGGGTCTAGGACCAATATTTCGGGTAGTTACAAACATCAGCACAAACTCATTATACCCTGTACCACAGTGTGGTGTAGGGTATAAATATTGAACTTCATTTTT
Organism: Pegoplata infirma; assembly: GCA_963921195.1. Taxonomy (NCBI): domain Eukaryota; kingdom Metazoa; phylum Arthropoda; class Insecta; order Diptera; family Anthomyiidae; genus Pegoplata; species Pegoplata infirma. The sequence continues at coordinate 160,818,297 of OY992538.1, forward strand.
ATTAGCCCTGTTTTTTGCAGACCGGATTAAGATTAGGATTAACTTTATTTCAGAGACCAAGGGCCTAATTTTGAAAATCACTCGCGTTGAACGCATCACCAACGATAACGTGAACGCGAGGCTGAAAAAATGCAATTTTGTAATTCACTACGTTTTTGCGTTCAATCTTTACGTTATCACTTGAAATGTCAATAATATTAGAATCGGTGTTGCCAGACATTCTAAAATTGAGAAAATTGCCTACCCATTTTGTAGGGGATACACACCCATTTTTGTGGGGAACACATATTTATGATAAGGCAACACCTGCAAAGAGAATATTTGAGAACCAAGAGAACAAAAAAAAGTAAACAAAAGAAATGTTGTATTTTAAACATAAATTAGTTGAATTAGTTATTTTCGATGTTTTTATTCTGCCGGAGAAGTTTTTTTTCATTTTTATTACTTTTTTGTTGTATGTTTACTTATTCCAACATTATTAAGTTATTTTTTGCTATTTAAAGGCATTTTTGTTACATCAACGCCCCAAAATTTCAAGTGATAATTTTGAAATTTCAAGTGATGAAAAAAACTCTCTTGCGTTTTACAAAATTCCATTTTCCATACAATTTGTTCTAAAAACACGTAAGTCAACGCGAAAAAAACAGCTGTTCAGCGTCCGCGTTTTACAAAATAGAAAATTGTCCAACGCGAGGTTAAAAGGCGCGTTGCGTTTTACAAAATTAGGCCCCAAATATAACAGTTATATGTGTCTTTTTGTTTTAAAAAAATCATTAAACGAAAGTTTTCCAAACTAAGTATTTTATATATGAAAGGGCTTCCAGAGATGTCCCGTGTTAAAATTTGCACTAACTTTTATTTTTTGATTTTTATCATAAAAGTATAAAATAACAGTTATTAAAAACTTTTTTCAAACAATTAAAAATAACTTTTTTTTGTATTTATTTGAATAAATAACTGTTACAACAGTTATTTAAAAAAAAATCAATCAATAGAGGTATTCAGAGTCTTGTTGCCACCCCTGGCAATGTAGCAAAAGAGTACTTTTTTTTAAAAAATACATGTATTTTGAAAAGTGCTCTTTTACCACCAGTGCCAGGGCTGGCAAGCAAGACTTTGAATACCTCTAATGTTTATATCTTTAAATCAATTATTAAAGTATTAGCTATCAAAAGGATTCTTTTGCATGCGTCTATTATAGTTTTATTTTAATAACTCAAGTTTTTTAAGGCTCAAAGAGCTTTTGATAACAGTTATAAAAAATAAAAGTTTTTTATTTCTGTTATTTTGAACATATGAACTGATTATTATGAAAGTGAGGCAAGTCCACTTGGTTTTAAAACGAGATATTGAAGGGTTTGCGATTTTTAGTCTTTAAAAATCTGGGTACTTTCTATTGATTAAATTTTAATGAAGATGTTATCTCAGGTACCTAAATTTACTTATTGAGTATTATTTTGTTAGGATGTATCAAAACCAGCCATTTCTCACGATAAAGAATGGACTTATTTCACTTTCAAAAAAAAAAAAAAAATCACAAACTATATATTTTAAGACAAAACATCTCGATTTGTATGAAATAATTATCTGAGAAAGAATTTGATAGTAAATGATTTATCAAAACCATTAATTTTGAAAGTGGGGTTAGTCCATAATTTTTTTAAATTACTAAAAAAAAATTATTAATCGCCAATAGCATATTATTGTAGTGTCTTTAAATCTTAAAATACTTTATATTTTAACATTTAACAATTTTAGTAACAAAAGATAGAGTTGACAGAAAAAATTCACTAGTAAACGATTTGTCAAAAACGTTAATTTTGAAAGTGAGGTTAGTCCAACATTTTTTTGTGGTATTAAAAAATAACCAAATAATTGCCGATAGAGTAAAACTTTTGTGATTTTTACTCTTATATAACTCTATAATTTAATCCTTAATTAACTTTGCTCCAGAAATCTAAGATGAGCATCACAAAATTTTACTAGTTAAAGATTTATCAAAAACATTTATTTTGAAAGTGAGGTTAGTCCACACAAAATTTTTTTGTAATACATAAAATAACCTTTTTATCGCTGATTAAGAATATTCGTAGTGTTTTTAACACTTAACTAGCCCTATTTCATAATCATTAAATAATTTTGTTACAGAATTGTGAGAAAATCTGAACAAAATTTTACTAATTAACGATTTATCAAAAATGTTAATTTTGAAAGTGAGGCTAGTCCACACAAAATTTTTTTGTAGTGTTAAAAATAACCTAATAATCGCTGATACAGTAAAACATTGATGATTTTTATTCTTAAATAACTCCATAATTTAATCCTAAACCAAATTTGTTACAGAATTCTGAGATGAGCTAAACAAAATTTTACTAGTTCACAGTGGACGGTTTGAATTAGAGTTTGCAAATAATCGAGATATTTCATAATCGCGATTACGATTAAAGAAATTGCCGTTAATCGCGAATACGATTAATCGATTTTTTTAAATAATTTGAGTTGCAATATTTTTAAAAAATATCTTTTGAAATTTACATTTTAGAACGTATTTTTAGGAACAAAAACTGTTATTTTTAAGAAATAAAATTAAAAGCTTTCGAACTTTCCCAGTAAAAATTATTCTAGATTTTAGCACCACGGTCTCTTATTTTAGTATATCATTGCGCTCGAGCGCCCTTGAGAATTTTTAGTTAAGATTTTTTTAAAACTTATAATTAAAATTCTTTGTGGATAATATTGATCAAAAAGATTTTTGGAGAATATTACTAGATTTTCTTACATCTGTATTGCGGTTAAATAAACTTTACAAAGAGTTCTTCAACCAGCGCGGAAAAGTGACATGATTTTACGGGGTCTTGATAGCTTTTTATCTTTGCTACAAAAGAGTACTGTAAACTGTGACTGATTTGCATTCGTTCTTTGGATCATGATTTCTTTCCAAAGCTGTTTCCAGTTTACCAAAATTTCTGCGGGGTCGTGTCAAAATACCTGCCGATGGCCAGTTAGCTCTTGTGAGGAAATTTTATTAAAAAATTAACAAGGCATATTTAGTCAACCAGCGCACAGTGCCACATTTGGTCAATCTAGGACGACAAAAATCCAATTTTAATTATATTGACTTGAAATTCGGTATAAATGTTCGTTTTGACTTCGAAAATAACACTATGAAAAATGTGGGAGGCCGGTTAGGGGCCACGCCCACTTTTTTTTAAATTTGTAATTTTGGTTATAATTTCTTTAAATTTGGTATATATATGTACTCTCAATGACTGTAGAAATATTATCACAAAAAAAGGGGGCGGTCAGACAACTGCCACGCCCACTTTTTTAAAATATGTTTAAAAAATAGGTAAAAACAAGGTTTACATATCGCCCCACTGTAGTCGGCGTCGCAGACGGTCGCAAAAGTTAGCCGTTGAAATAAGTACTATGGATATTGGTCAATACATCTGAAAAAGTCCGGCGACCAATACGGACCAAACACAAAAGTTCTATTCCATCAAAAAAAATAAATATAAAATTTTCTTTTCAAAAATTTATATTTTGTTAAAAATTTAATAAAAAAATAGAAAAATTTGTTTGACACAAAAAGAAAAGATATGACTTAAAACATTTAAATATCCTTTAAAATTACCAAAAAAGAGTGGATAAATATCTCTTTTTGTTTAAAAGTTACAACAGTTTAAACTCGACTTAATTTATGCGAAATAATGTACACTAGTAACAGGATTTTACAAGATCCAACTTTATGCACCCACCTGTTAGTAACGAACAGAATTATCGATCTTATATGATTATTTCCGTGCTATTAGGAATGTTCTATAATACATACAAACATATCATGAAAATCGGGGAACTTTTTTTTTTGATTTTTGTCGTGCTAGATTGGCCAAATGTGGCACTGTGCAGCGGTCAAAGTATGAAAAAATGAAGTTTTTGACAAAATTTCATGTCCAAATTTGTTGACCAAAGGCTTTTGAGTATATTTTAAAACAAAACTCTTTAAAGTTTACTGAGATCAGAATTTAAATTTTACCTTAAATTTGAATGACATTTAAGAGAAAATGAAAGAAAAATCGACAAAAACAAGTTAAATGAACCATGGGCCAACCCATCAAAACTTTCCGGTCTACTTAACATTCCAGAATCAATGATTTTTGTTTGAAATTGTCCCGAAAGTAATCGTTTTTAACACTAATTTAGTTTTTTTGACAAATAATTTTAATAGAAACTTTAAAATTGGTTTCAAAAAAAATTGGAACTGATTAAAATTCGTTATAAAAGCAGTGTATTTTATAGAAAATTTTTAATCGTAATCGCATGATTTTTTTGTCGATTACGATTACGAATAATTGGTGCGATTAATCGCGATTACGATTACGATTTTAATCGTTTTGCAAACTCTAGTTTGAATGGAAAACGCGCGCATCGAAGTTTTTTGACTATATCTTCTAAACGGTTAGGAGTTGTAAAACAAAATTTGGCATTCTAAAAACTAGGGACCTTAAGCAATTAAAGCTGTGATCAAAGTTTGTTGTCCTCCTTGCACCCTACATATAAATTGAATGCAAAGTTGGTTAATTTATTTATATGAACATATGATAAAAAAATGTTAAGATCATTGACATTTTTGATATATTATTACTGAATGTCGTTCGGATAGAGTAAATATACATCATTAAACATTATTAGTTAAAATACATATAAAAAATTGAGTTAAATTATAACCAAATGTATCGACTTTTTTAGCTAACAAATCTGACAATATAAATATATAAGTGGAATTGCTTGTATCAAACCTATTTAAAATTGCACAAAAAAGATAAATTTAATATTTGCAAACATTACCTTTCACCCTACACTAAAATATCCGGCACGTATGACTTTTTATCAATTTTATTTTATTGATTTATAATAAATAAATAGTAATAATAATAAATATCTATTTTTAGACACGAAACCACTTTTATCAAACTCAATTTAATAATTTTTGAAGTTTTGATTGACATAAACTATCAAACATATTCCATATTTTACTTTGGATTGAAATCAAAAAACTAATTGTAAGCGCCCAGAAAAAAACAGGGTTATGAGTTGTGAAAAGTAACAATTACCAAGTACATTTTTTGTAATGACTACCCATTACCATTTGCATTATTTTAAGCCCAAAAGTAACAACTTTTGAATATTATGTTGCTAAAAAACTTTTAAGTTATATTAAAATATATAGTTTTCAGTTATATGTTATATAGAAGTAATTTTAATTAATAATATCTCTTTGCCCTTTACAATTCTCCAAAATTACTTAACTCAATAAAAATTTGACAATTTTTAACTTTTTTTTATTTTTAACACTTAATTGTGTTTATTACTCCCATTTGTAAATAGCTATTTTACTTTTTATTGGTTATGGTTTTTTACTCCTTTTTAGTAAAATGAGTGTAAGTAAGTACTTATTTATCCTTATTCTCATCACTATTTATTTTTGTCTCACGCCCAGGGCTGCCATATTTGCCGATTTATCGGCATTTTGCCGATTTTTTGCCTCAAAATTATCAAAGTGCCGATTTGCCGATTTTTGGTCGAAAAATGCCGATTTTTTGATCAGCTCAAAAAATACGTTCGCTTTTTATACTTTTTTTGTTTCCTGCTATAAATTGGGTAAATTTACGAAAATTGCGCAGTTATACCTAAAATTATTGGAAATCTATAGGGGAAATTGTTAAAAAAGTTTTCACGCATTTTTATTATACAAGACAATTTAAATTGCCGCGACATTTTAGTTTTGTTATGATCGTTTCTTTCTTACAATTGTCGAAAGTTGTTAATTTATACATTTTTTATTACGATTTGAGGCGTTTAAAGTTTAAGAAAATTTTCGCCGCAAAAAACAGAGTACTATGCTTAAAAAAACGGAAATATCTGAGCAAAGTGAAAAAAAAAATATTTTTGATTTTTTTTGCTGGAAATATTAGTTAATATTAGGACATTACTGAAAAATCATTTTTTTGTCGATTTTTATGAAATCATATCGGTCCCTGTTTTTATGATAATCGAAAAATTTTTTGGTCTGTAAAAATTTTATTTTTTTTATTTTTTTTTTGCAAAAAAAAAATTTCAAAATTTTGTAGGGACCAAAAATAGTTAGTTCTGATTGATTTTTATGTTATTAAATATATTATATACATATATTAATGCTAAATTGTTCTCTTTTGTTATTATTTGTCAATAGAAATGTAATTTATTGTATTTAAAATGGTCGTTTTTCATTTGCCGATTTTTTGCCGATTTTTTTTAATTGAAGTGCAGATAACGCCGATCTTTTTTTGAAAATATGCCGATTTTTCATCAAAATCATCTGGCACCCCTGCTCACGCCCTTGTTAAAATAATTAGTGTTTCAACAATAATTAGTGTTTCAACTACTTATTAACATTTGTTCCGGATTACAAATCCCATTACTAGTAATGCCAAATTTTGCTGGGTATTTAGTTAGTTTCTCAAGCCTTTGCAGCATCACCAATTTTTTTTGTAAATATCTAAATAGGTTGAATCTGATATTTAATAATATCGAAAAATAAAAATTTAAAAAAATAAATATATATAAGTTTTTTTTTTCTTTTAATGGACCCTACTTTGGAGCCTTATCCTGAATTTAACTGCAAGTTACTGCAGACGAAATAAAGTTCCTCGTTTAGATAAATACCTCTAGTTTCACCCCATATTGAATTTGTCTGTATCCACAAGGTTCCACAAAAGATGCAGTCTATAATTAAGAGTCTTTTTCACACATTTCTTAAAAAATGACAACATTTGGCAGTCAATTAACGAATAACGCGGTTTAAAATTTAAGCTTATAAGGGCAGTTTTAATTAGTTACATATATTTTCAAAGCTGTGTTAAAATTTCAGGATGTTAGCTTACTTAGAAATAGTTTTATTCAATCATTTAAAAAAGGTTTCCAAAAAATTTTAATTTTTTAAAAAAACCTGAAAATGTTTGGACTTTGGAGAGACGCCCTGGTCAAAGTAAATGACATATAATTATTTTATGAATGGTTTTCTATCCCCTAGGATGTTTTTTATCAAACCAGTGTTCAACCGATCAAATCGCTGACAATTTTGATTTTGTTACGATGCGCGTCCATCTTCCACTGTGTAGTTAACGATTTATCAAAAACATTTATTTTGAAAGTGGGGTTAGTCCACACAAAATTTTTTTGTAATGCATAAAATAACCTTTTTATCTCTGATAAAGAATATCCGTAGTGTTTTTAACTCTTAAATAGTCCTATTGTTTAATCCTAAACTATTTTTGTTACAGAATTGTGAGATGGGCTGAAAAAAATTTTAATAGTAAACGATTTATCAATAATGTTAATTTTGAAAGTGAGGCCAGTCCACACAAAATTTTTTTTGTAGTGATAAAAATAACCTAATAATCGCTGATAGAGTGAAACATTGATGATTTTTATTCTTGAATAACTCCATAATTTTATCCTTAACTAACTTTAATACAGAATTCTGAGATGTTTTGAACAAAATTTTACTAGTAAACGATTGTCTCCTGATTGTTGAATAGATAAGACGTGCATAATGTCTACTTCGCCACCAAAAACCTTGTGCGCGAAATGTTTTAGTTCTATTAAATCGACATTTATTGCCTGTCATATTTGCAGAGCAAAGTTTCATTTCGAGTGTGCAAACTAGATGAAAAACTCTGTGACTTATTTAAAAATAACAATAACATCGTATTTAATTGCAATGATTGTCTTAATGTCTCTTCGGATTTGCTTTCGCAAATTTCTTTGTTGTCAAAAGAGATAAGAGAAGTTAAAAATCCAATTGCTACTAATATTTGTGAAGATGTGAAAGAGTTAAAGGTTGGGTTCAATGAACTAAAGAAAGACCTTGAAACTTTAATAAATAAGCAAGAATTGTTTTTTTCTAACATACAAAGTGCTAATTCTCACAATATTGCTGGTCAGCGTTCATATGCAGGTGTTGTTGGTGGTTTACACACTAATAAACAGTATGAAGATGATGCTTGTTCTTCTTTGACATACCCAACTGCAATGTCTGAGTTGGCGTCGAACACGTACGATGCTAGTAGCAGTGTTGCCATATATCAAGATTTCCCTTTTTTCGCAAGTTTTTTGAAGTGCTAAAAAGATTTCAAGATTTTTTTTAAAAAAACAAGGTTTTTGGAAAATAATGAAGTTTTTTCAAGTTTTTCTTAATTAGTTAAAAAAATACAAAAAGCATCAGTTTTTTTATAAATACCCGAAAAATTGGTCCTAGACCAACCTTTTAGTATACCGACCGATTCAGAATCACTATTTGAGTTGACTTATGTCCGTCCTTCAGTCTATGTAAACGGTTACAATTAAATACAACTTTATTATATGAAAAGCTTGGTAACCTCTTTAAATCCATTTAAAATCAGACCATTATTTTACTTGATCGCCATATGAAAATTCAACCCGATATTCACTTGGTAGCGTGCTAGCCTATGAAACAGGGCGTCGTGGGTTCGATTCCCACTAAACCGTTGGTCGATTTAAAAAAAAACTGATCATTGGATCAAATTTATTATTACTATTATATTTTAAGAGCGCTCAGAAAAAGGGAACATTTTGAACGGGAAAAAAACTCATATTATTATTATTCTGAGCGTCTTAGGACTCTTTTAGCTATTTTCTAGCTCCAAATGAACGCTGGGTTGTTTTTTAATTTTTTTTTTACACTTGATATAAAAATTGAATTGAAAATACATAAATTTGCATTTATTTTTAATTATTTCAATACTTTTGTAAAAAAAAAGATTTTTTTCACAAAAAAAAGATTTTTTTTCAGAAATAAAAAGATTTTTCAAAAAAATATATGGCAACACTGGCTAGTAGTCAACATAATGTATGGCAGGGATGTTAAATGGGGTTTTCAATTTTGTACCAACTTTCAAAAAAAATTGTACTTTTTGGACCCTCACGGTACCATTTTTTTTTAAGTAATAAAAACTTAACTAAAAGTAATCATGTATACCCCCCCTCTCAAATGCAAACAAATTAAAAAACATTTTTCAGGGGCGTTTTTGAACAAATTTTTGAAATCTATTCTGTAGAAAAATGTCTCATTGTCCGATACTTTATCTATAGAAAAAAATCAAAAATTTCTAGAATTTTTCGACAGAAAAAATGTATCTGACAAGTGAAGTATCTAAAACCTATGAATCGATTTGCATGAAACTTAAAAAATATATAAAAGAAAATATTCTTAGGATGTGGTGTCTCGGCTTATAGGCCATATTGGGGTTCAAAAAATTGATAAAAAATGCCCACAAGATTTTTTTTTTTTTGGATTTTTCGGCCATTTCTTTTTAAGAAACTACATGATGTTTTCTTATGAGAAGAATGGGTTTTTACTACCTATCCAACGGTGGTAAAAAAATTCGATAATTATTTTTTCATGAAAATGTGTAAATTTTGGTGGATATTTATGTGAAGACATAGACCTACTAAATCCACATGAATACGAAACAATCTCTATTAAATTAAAGTATACACGTATTTTTGCGCTAGACAATATTTCTGTTAGTTCGGGAGTTTTTTTTTAAACACTGATATGGCCGATAAGCCGAAACACCCCAACGCTAAATTCGTCTCATTTATATATATTTAAGTTTCAAGCAAATCGGTTCATAAGGGTTGAGAAACTTCCCTTGTGAGTATGTAAACACGAAAAATGTATCAAGATCGGAGAATTCTTCTAAAAATAAAAGAAGAAGTTTTTGTAAAAAATTATAGAAAAATTTCATTTGAAAACTACTTTAAACTGTTTTAAAACAAGGGGTAAAAATTAAAAAAGAGTCTCATTTATGGTGTATATCAGTCCATCAGTCAGTTTTGAGTAAAGAACAAAGCTTTTACCGATATTTCGATGAGTTATAAAGAAATTGGAAATTTTAAAATTGTACCAAATGAGTCGCGGTAGTACCACGGTACTTTTGAAGGTTAAAATGTACCAAAAAAAGTACAATTGTACCAACTTTAACATCCCTGATGTATGGTCTAATGTTCGTAGACGAAGGAGAAATAATCGTGTACTTGTTGTTGGCGAAAATGATAGTCCTAATGATCTTGATGTGGTTGTGCAAAAAAAATATTTGCATGTTTCATCATTTAAATCTTCTGTTGCGGCCGAAAACATTATTGATTTTATTGAAAAAAATACAGAGATTGGCAAACTGCATCTTGAGTGTGCTGCTTTAGTTAAAAAAGATGTTGATGTGAAAACTCTGAAGCATGTTAATTTCAAATTGGGTGTATCACCGTGTTTTTATGAAGAAATAATTAAACCTAGTCTATGGCCTAAGGATATAAAAATTCGCCCTTTTGTTTTTTTTCAAAGGAAAGCAGTGGACCTGCCAAATGCATCTTAAGAACAACGTCTAGTTTAAAAATTTATTTTCAAAATGTGTCTGGAATGCGTACGAAATGCAAGAATTTGTTTGAGTTTTCGTCGCAGTGTGATTATGATATTTATGTCATCATAGAATCTTGGTTAAATGCTGATTTTTTGGATGGAGAATATTTTGATTCTAAACTTTTTAATGTACATCGTAAAGATAGAAGTACTGTGGATACTGGACTTGAAAAAGGAGGTGGTGTATTAATAGCTGTTAGAAAACATTTTAAATCTTTTTTATGCTCTAATATTGTTGTTGAAAATTTATTGGATCAACTTTTTGTAATTGTTCCATATTCTAATGGTTTATTTTGCTTTTGTGTTTCTTATATTCCGCCTGATAGTCCTTCTGATCTTTATGCTAAACATATTAATAATATATTATTTCTATATGAAAATATGGCTGTAAATACTAGATTTATTGTTCTCGGTGATTTTAACTTAAAAAATTTATTGTGGAAAAATTCTACCAATGGTAATTTAATTCCTATGAATTTAAATAAAGATTATGAAATTAATTTGATTGATACGTTTATGGATATAGATCTTATTCAAATAAATAGTTTTTTTAATGGTTTAAATAAGTTGTTAGATCTAATTTTTGTTCAATCCGATTCCAAATACTTAATTTATGAGTGTTTACAACCATTTTCTCGTAAAACTATTCATCATACTGCTTTAATTTTAGAATTAGAAATGTATGATTATATAAAATATTCAGATGATTTATCCTATAAACAGTATAACTTTAATAGTTGCAATTTTGATGCATTAAATTCCATTTTATTTAGCGTTGACTGGCAATCTATGGTTTCGGGTAATAGTATAAATACCTCATATGAATTATTTTTGAATGCAGTGCTAGGCATTTGTAATCATAATATTCCATTGAGGATTAATAAAACTTTCAGCCATCCGTGGTATACAAAAGGGTTAAAAAGATTGAAAAATCGAAGAAATAAACTTCATAAACGCTATGCAATAACAGGTTGTTCTGATGTAAAAAATCAATATCAACAGTGTGAAAAAGAATTTAACTTTCTTAATAAATTTTTATATAAACAATATATTCTTAAAATGGAAAATAATATTAAATCAAATCCTAAATCGTTTTGGAAATTTATTCGTTCAAAAAAGCAATGTACTGATATTCCATCCTCCATGGTATATGAAAATGTTGTTACAGATAAGCCAGATGAAATAGTCAATTTGTTTGCTACATTTTTTAAATCTAACTTTAATAATTTTTCTTCTTCTTCATCAGTTCCCTTTTCTAAGTAGTGGTAATATTTCTACAATTCTTGGTAACATAGTTTTGTGTGAAGAAGATATTAAATGCTATTTTAAAGGTAAAAAATTCTTTTTCTGTGGATGCTGATGGATTGTGTTCATTTTTGTTAAAGAAATGTTCTTCATCTCTTTTGCTACCAATTTTATTGATTTTTAATAAATCTTTGAATGAAGGTGTTTATGCTGATCGTTGGAAATTTACTTTTATCACTCCAATTTTTAAATCTGGGCGACGTGAAAATATTTCTTGCTGTAGGTCAATTGCAAAATTAACAGTTATTTCCAAAATCTTTGAGCATGCTGTTTATAATAGATTATATTTTATAACTAAATCGTTAATTATACCTCAACAACATGGTTTTCGCCATGGCAAATCTACAATTTCTAATTTAGCTTTTTTTACAGATTTCTGTATTCTTAATATTGAATCAGGTTTGCAAATTGAAACTTTGTATACTGATTTTTCAAAAGCATTTGATAAAATATCTCATGCTATTTTACTCAATAAACTGTTAAGTATGGGTATTCACTCGTCACTATATTCGTGGTTTACTTCATATCTTCAGAATAGGATTTGTGTTGTAAAAATTGATAAATTTCAATCTGAATCTTATATTCAAACGTCTGGCGTCCCTCAGGGGAGTGTTTTGGGGCCGTTGCTCTTCAATTTATTTATAAATGATATACATACTTGTTTCAATTATTCGCAATTTCTCCTATATGCAGATGACTTAAAATTTTTTTCAGTTATTAAATGTTTCAATGATATGATAAATTTACAAAGTGATGTGGATAATTTTTACTCTTGGTGTATCAATAATGATTTAAATTTAAATTTGAATAAATGTGTTCATGTTTCCTATTCACATGCTAGAAATCCAATAAAGTTTTCTTTTAAAATTGGTCGTGATTTTATAAGAACTGTCGATGAAGTTGACGATTTAGGCATTTTGTTTGATTCTAAATTGACTTTTCTACCGCATTTGCATAGAATTATTCCTAGAGCGTATTCTACACTAGCATTTATTAAGAGAAATTGTAGTGATTTTAATGACCCCTATACAATTAAATTATTATATTCGTCATTTGTTAGGTCTAAATTAGAATATGGTGCTATGGTATGGAGCCCCTATTGTAAAATTCATATTTCACGTATTGAATCTATACAAAAACGATTTATTTACTTTGCTTTACCTCACTTAAATTCGATGTTATCTCCACCATCTTATGATGCCCGTTGTAAGCACCTGGGTTTGGAAAGTTTAGAAAAAAGACGTAAGATTCAATCAATGTTATTTATTTTTGATCTCATTAATGGTAATATTGATTGTCCGGAGCTTTTATTGAAATTAAATTTCCTTGTTCCCTTTAGAACTCTTCGTCGTCATGATTTATTTTATGTTGGTTGTCATCGGACCAATTATGCACTTAATAGTCCTATAATCCGATCGTTAACTGAATTTAATAATTTGAATAGCAAATATATTGTGGAATTTGATGTATCAAAAACATGCTTTAAAAATAGTTTATTACCATATTTAACTTAATTTGTAAGCTTATTTTTACCTTTACATTTTTTGTAATTTATCACTTTTTTTTATGTATTTTATTTTATTTTTCAAAATAAAATTTAATTTTAATTTTGTATTAGTTATAGTCTGTTAAAGAACATTGTTCTATAGACTGAATAAATAAATAAATAAATAAATAAATAAATAAATAAATAAATAAATATAAAAAATCTTAATTTTGAAAGTGAGGCTAGTCCACTTTTTTAAGAATATTCGTAGTGTTTTTAACACTTAACTAGCCCTATTTCATAATCATTAAATAATTTTGTTACAGAATTGTGAGAAAATCTGAACAAAATTTTACTAATTAACGATTTATCAAAAATGTTAATTTTGAAAGTTAGGCTAGTCCACACAAAACTTTTTTGTAGTGTTAAAAATAACCTTATAATCGCTGATAGCGTAAAACATTGATGATTTTTATTCTTAAATAACTCCATAATTTAATCCTAAACTGAATTTGTTACAGAATTCTGAGATGAGCTAAACAAAATTTTACTAGTTAACGATTTATGCACTACAAGAAAATTGTGGACTAACCCCACTTTCAAAATTAAAGTTTTTGATAAATCGTTAACTAGTAAAATTTTGTTTAGCTCATCTCAGCATTCTGTACCAAAGATAGTTTAGGATTAAATTATGGAGTTATTTAAGAATAAAAATCATCAATGTTTTACTCTATCAGCCATTATTATGTTATTTTTGACACTAAAAAAAAAATTGTGTGTGGACTAGCCTCACTTTCAAAATTAACATTTTTGATAAATCGTTTACTAGTAAAATTTTGTTTAGCTCATCATACAATTTTGTAACAAAATTTGTTTAGGTTTAAGCAATAGGGCTATTTAAGAGTTAAAAACACTACGAATATTCTTTATCAGAGATAAAAAGGTTATTTTATGCATTACAAAAAAATGTGGACTAACACCGCTTTCAAAATTAATGTTTTTGATAAATCGTTAACTAGTAACATTTTGTTTAGCGCATCTCAGAATTCTGTAACAAATTTAGTTTAGGATAAAATTATGGAGTTATTTAAGAATAAAAATCATCAATGTTTTACTCCATCAGCGATTATAAGGTTATTTTTAACATTACAAAAAAAAGTGGACTAGCCTCACTTTCAAAATTAACGTTTTTAATAAATCGTTTACTAGTAAAATTTTGTTCGGCTCATCTCACAATTCTGTAACAAAAATAGTTTAGGATTACACAATATGACTATTTAAGAGTTAAAAACACTACGGATATTCTTTATCAGAGATAAAAAGGTTATTTTATGCATTACAAAAAAAAAATGTGGACTAACACTACTTTCAAAATTAATGTTTTTGATAAATCGTTAACTAGTAAAATTTTGTTTAGCTCATCTCAGAATTCTGTACCTAAGTTAGTTTAGGATTAAATTATGGAGTTATTTAAGAACAAAAATCATCAGTGTTTTACTCTATCAGCGATTATAAGGTTATTTTAAACACTACAAAAAAAAAAAGTGGACTAGACTCACTTTCAAAATTAACATTTTTCATAAATCGTTTACTAGTAAAATTTTGTTCAGAACATCTCAGAATTCTGTATTAAACTTAGTTAAGGATTAAATTATGGAGTAATTAAAGAATAAAAATCATCAATGTTTTACTCTATCAGCGATTATTAGGTTATTTTTAACACTACAAAAAAATTTTGTGTGGACTAGCCTCACTTTCAAAATTAACATTTTTGATAAATCGTTTACTAGTAAAATTTTGGTTAGCTCATCATTTTGTAACAAAATTTGTTAAGGATTAAGCAATAGGGCTATTTTTGAGTTAAAAACGCTCCCGAGTAAAAAAGATTATATATAATTTTACTTATTTTTATATAAACATATATTATTTCATAAATTTATACGTAAATTGTTTTGCTATCATATAAGATTATATATATTTACACTTCGTATCTTTTTCTTATATAAAATTATATAAAAGAAAATGTTAAGTTATACATAATAACATATGATTAGAGTGAGTTTATATAATTACATATGAAATATAAAAATTTGTCTGTTTGTTTTATATAATTTAATATAACAAAATATTTGAAGACATTTTATATAAAACTTTATGCAACTTTTTTCTGAATCATATGTAATCTTATATGAGTAAAATTAAAAAAGAAAATCTAAGTCCTTTATATTTAATTTGATACAACTTTTGAAAATTTTTCTAAGTCCAGAAAAATTTTTTTTTTGAAGTTCCAAAACTAAACCTTAAACATATGTTATTATATATAATGCAAAATTAATAAAAAAAAATCTAAGTTCTTTATATATAATTTAATATAAATTTTTTTTTGGGATTTTTTTTATAAAAAAATTTTTTTTTTTTGGATTTTTTTTTTATTTAATTATATATAATTGCATAATTTTTTCTAAAAAAGGGGCCAATTTTCGCATCAAATCATATAAAATTATATTAAAATCACATCAAATTATATCAAATTTAATTCAACTTTATATGGTTTTATCGACTCATTTTTCGCATCAAATTCTATATGAATATATATGATGTCTTTATACAATTAAATATAAACATATATAATCTTTTTTACTCGGGCTACCAATATTCTTTATCGGAGATAAAAAGGTTATTTTTTGAATTACAAAAAAAATGTGGACTAACACCACTTTCAAAATTAATGTTTTTGATAAATAGTTAACTACACCATTTACAGATGTAATTCGAAAAAGATCAATTGTAATTCGAAGATTATACTTGTAATTCGAAGATTCCATTGAACTGAATTTCCATTGATATTTTTCGAATTACAATTGGAATCTTCGAATTACAAATGGAATCTTCGAATTACAAATAGAATCTTCGAATTACAAGTATAATCTTCGAATTACAAATGGAATTTTCGAATTACAAATGGAATCTTCGAATTACAAATGGAATCTTCGAATTACAAGTATAATCTTCGAATTACAATTGATCTTTTTCGAATTACATCTGTAAATGGTGTAGTAAAATTTTGTTTAGCTCATCTCAGAACTCTGTACCAAAGTTAGTTTAGGATTAAATTATGGAGTTATTTAAGAATAAAAATCATCAATGTGTTACTCTATCAGCGATTATAAGGTTATTTTTAACACTCCAAAAAAAAAAAAGTGGACTAGACTAACTTTCAAAATTAACATTTTTCATAAATCTTTTACTAGTAAAATTTTGTTCAGAACATCTCAGAATTCTGTATTAAAGTTAGTTAAGGATAAAATTATGGAGTTATATAAGAATAAAAATCATCAATGTTTTATTCTATCAGCGATTATTAGGTTATTTTTAACACTACAAAAAATTTTGTAACAAAATTTTTTTAGGATTAAGCAATAGGGCAATTTTAGAGTTAAAAACGCTACGGATATTCTTTATCAGAGATAAAAAGGTTATTTTATGCATTACAAAAAAAATGTGGACTAACACCACTTTCAAAATTAACATTTTTGATAAATCGTTTGCTAGTAAAATTTTTTTCAGCTTATCTCACAATTTTGTAACAAAATTTGTTTAGGATTAAGCAATAGGGTTATTTTAGAGTTAAAAACGCTAGGGATATTCTTTATCAGAGATAAAAAGGTTATTTTATGCATTACAAAAAAATTGTGGACTAATACCACTTTCAAAATTAATGTTTTTGATAAATCGTTAACTAGTAAAATTTTGTTTAGCCCATCTCAGAATTCTGTAACAAATTTAGTTTAGGATTAAATTATGGAGTTATTTAAGAATAAAAATCATCAATGTTTTACTCCATCAGCGATTATAATGCTATTTTTAACATTACAAAAAAAATTTGTGTGGACTAGCCTCACTTTCAAAATTAACATTTTTGATAAATCTTTAATTAGTAAAATTTTTTTCAGATTTTCTCACAGTTCTGTAACAAAATTATTTTATGATTATTAAATAGGGCTAGTTACGTGTTTAAAATACTACGAATATTCTTAATCAGCGATAAAAATGTAATTTTATGCATTACAAAAAAATTGTGGACTAACCCCACTTTCAAAATAAATGTTTTTGATAAATCGTTAACTAGTAAAATTTTGATCAGCTCATCTCAGAATTCTGAAGAAAATTAGTAAGGGATTTAACTATAGAGTTATTTAATAGTGGAAAACACCAATGTTTTATTCAATCAGCAATTATTTGGTTATTTTTAACGCTACAAAAAAATTGTGGACTAACCTCACTTTCAAAATTAACGTTTTTGATAAATCGTTAACTAGCAAAACTTCTCTCATAAAATTCTCAAACGTTTTTAAAATTTTCTTTGAACTTTTTTTTTTTAATCGAAAGATACCATTAAACTGTATCCAAATCTATCATTAACTCAGTTTTTTTTGAAAATGTGACTTACCCCACTATCATAATAAATGGTTCATATATTTATATAAATCATTTAAAAATGTTATTTTTAATTTTTATTTGAAAAAGTATTTTTGGACAGTTAAATTTGATTTTTTTTAATAAATCTCATAACAGTTATGGTCTCTGCTTTATTTAGCTAAGAAAATGGGTTAAAACAAGTCCAGAATTTTTTTTATAATTTTTTTCTGAAATTACATACAATTAGTAAATATAAACAGAAAGACAAATTAAGCTTTGTCCAAAATGTTAAGATAGAAAAATAAATTTAGTTAAATCCTAGGATTAACTTACATTTATTTATACCATTTCACATTTTGGACAACGCTTAATTTGTTTTCCTGTTTATATTAACTAATTGGATGTAGATTCAGGAAAAAGATATAAAAACAAATTCTGGACTTGATTTGACCAATTTTTTAACTAAATAGGGTTAATCCTAATCTTAATCCGTTAAGCGAAAAACAAGCCTGTTATTTTTAAATAATATTTATTTTTTATTTTTTTTTTTAATATAAATCAAAAACTATTTTATAACTTTGTCTTACCAAAACCAAAAGCTATACCCTCCATTGTCTACATTTTACATAACATATACATTATTATTAGTCGAGATTATAATTTAATTTAAATTATTTTTAAAGAGTGCAGTTAACCTCTAACCGCTCTTAATTGCTTGAATTTTAACCGTAACCACGGTTAAGGAAAACTGCAGTTATTTGCAAACTCTACCTCTACCTGAGTCATTCTTCGGAGCCCCATAATTTTTGTTCGTGATGTACTGTGTAATTAAATTTATTTATCCCTCTATGATAACATTTCGTATAACAGATTTTTTAAATCATATATACATAATTATTTAAAAAAAAAAAGTAAAATTTTTTAAATTCTCTTAAAATAACCGACAAAAAATATGGTTACTGCATTTATATAAAAAATTGTATTATTTGTCTTATTTGAAGAATGTATCATTTTATAGCAATCACGCAAAAAAAGAAAATTTACCATCACATTATACAGTGAGACGATGAAACGAGTGACAGTCAAATATTAAAAATTATCAGAATGCAAAACATATTTTGTGTAAAAGTTACAAATCGAGTCAGTGTCAAAAACAGTCTGTAAAAAAAGAAAAAAATATCAAAAAAAAATATTACCAACATTGACAATAATCGACGATTCCAGTCACGCTTGGTGACAGAAGTACAACAAAAAAAATTAAGCTGCTGCAGCAAAAGCAACAGAACGATAACAAAAAAAAAAAACAAAAAAAAAATACAGACAACAGCAACAACAAGGCATGGTAGTAACAACATCAGCAGTAACATTAGCATATGCTTCTACCATCCATCCATCCAACCAACCAACCAAACAACAATACGAACTGATGCTTCACTAAGGAAAACAAGTGAAAAATTATACAACATTTGTTAGCACAAAGTTGCTTGCATGCGAAACAACCGCGCCTTCCGTTTCCGTTAAACTGTAAAACAGTTGACGATAAGAGATGAGAAGAGAAGATGGTGTTACCTATGCATTTATTTGTATGTTGCTATAGTTGAACAAAACACACACACACAGCCAGACACACATTCACTGCACACACTTTCAAAGTCGACTGCCTTCAATGACATATTTACTATTTTCTTCCTTAACTACAACGAGTACTATTTCCACTACTTCTACTACTACTACTTCTCCTGCTACATTAGCACACAAATACAACTTAACCCAACAATAAAACAATACACACACATAAATACACTCACATTGCACATTTGTATGATTTTATGTATGTTTATATAAACACCTCTCTCCTTCCTTCCTGACACACATATACACATACACACACACACACGCACACACAGCCATATTCCATACATGCAGTAAAGTATAACAAGGAACAGCTGCAGCATTAAAACAATTGAGTTGAACTCGTTCAAAAGCCGCAATCTATGTGTTCCTTTATAACGTTTCATTCATTTTTATTTTTTAAGCCCATGTTTACCATGTTGCCTCTGTCAGTATATTAAAATAGCAACATTTTATAAATGAAAAAAAAAGCAGAAATATAAAAAAAACAGTATAACTTTAAACGATGACTTGGAGTTTATTTCCCACCAACATCAAAACAACTTCAGCAAAAAAAAAAAAATAAAAAACTGGGTGTGACTCCTGAACAAACTAATAAGAAAATGTATACAATGAACAAAAACCTCAAATAACTGCGATCAGCAAAATGCAAAAAAGAAAAAAAAAACTGCATGGAATTGTTTTAAAACTATTACCCGGCACAAAAACAAAAAAAAAAAAAAAATGAAGCAAATTAAATCTCGTGCTCTATCGTTGCAATCATGGAGCAATACAATTTAACAGCTGGTGTTGTTGTGGAAGAAAAAAAATATTAATATGGATGTTATGATTAAAATGCTAGAGTTTTCTAAACACACAGAATGTACTTGTATTTGAAACAATATAAATGCATAGAAAATGGAGGTGAAAAAATTACCTTTGATTCATAATATTGTTACAGGCAACTTCATGTAACTGATATTACAGGAAGAGAAAAGCAGAGAAGAAGCATGGTTGCAGTCATTATGGAAGGGGTGTAATATTGTCATTAATCATTTTATCAAAATATGATCCTGAACCATAGCACAGAGGGCCAGACAGATCGATTTCCGGCCAAAAGTCCTTATTTGTAAATTCTCAAAAAAATATTTACCAGTTTGTTGGGCACATATAGAAGCAGGTTTTCTGAACTTATCTTCATGATCCAGTTACACCCTTTCCTTTGACAGGTCTTCAAAGTTAAAAAAGTTTTTAAAAAATTTTTAAAAGTTGAGATACTTTTTTAATTTTTTTTCCAAACTTCTATTGCTAATGTTTAACTTTTTGTTTAAGTGGTTCAACCTTATATATAAGCCTTTGAAAAGAAAATAACATGGACAAATATAACTCATTTGCCTGGCAGCAATTCGCTTTTTTGTGAAAAAATTTATAATTTTTTAGCTACTTACAATCGGCCTATTTTTTTTTTGACATAGAATGGATCCATATCTTTCGAAAAAAGTTGCCCAAACTTGCTCGAAATGATAAATGACGAAATTACAGCTATATATGCAGTGGTCCGAGATTTGTTTTTAAAAAAATAATTTAACCCAAAATAATGTTTTATGGCTTGAATAGTTTTTTTATCGTCAGAGAGTTCCTTAAGTGTAGGAAAAAAATTATCTACATATCTAGTTTTTTTTTGTAGAATTATGAAAAATATCAGTTACACCATTTCCAATTAAATTCAAAGACTTCTTATTGAATTTCCAAAATAAAGAAAAAAAGTGAATAATTTGTCGTCAGCATTTCCAAAAGCTTTTCTGAAACTAAGTAAGTCTTTTACACCATTTCCATATTTATATCAAAAATAAAAAAATATATATATAAAAATTATGTGCGTAGATTTAACTTCAGACACTCTTAATACTCTTAAAACCAATTTTTAGTTAGATCAGACAAAGTTAAAAAATCTAGTCGCCATATTGTTTCCGCCATATTGATTTTAAGATAGCAGACCCGGAAATTTACTAGGCCACGCGCTCAGCTTCAACAAAGAAAAGGAATATAACTGTTTTTTAATTACTTGTAACAAACTTTACTAAGCATATTTAGTCCTCCATTTTGTTTTAATTTGATGAAATCGGTCAATTATTAAAAAAATTTGTCCGCCATATTTTGATTTTTTTCGTTTTTAGTTAAATTTTGAAATCAGCGACCCCGAAATACTCTAGAAGCACATTTTCATTCCAACAACGATAAAGACTTTTGGCCGGAGTTGGATCATTCTTTAAACTTTAAAAAGCATATTTAGTCCGCCATTTTGTTTTTCAAAATTCGGAGTAACAATTCTTAGTCAGTAGCTCTAAGACCTGCATAAAACAAAATTTGAGTTCAATCGACAATTTAAAAAAAAAAGTCCGCCATATTGGATCCGCCATTTTGATTTTTTTGGTTTTTAGCTAAATTTTGAAATCAGCGACCTCAAATTCCTCTAGAATCACATTTTCATACGGATCCAACAACGATAAAGACTTTTGGCCGGAATTGGATCATGCTGGGCCTGTGTGCATAGGGTTAAGAAAATTAAGTTTTCTTTGAATTTCAGGGTCGGTAAAGTTGCCTTTTACATTGAATGTTGTTCATTAAGGCTATGAAAACGCCAATGATAACCTTCATGAAATCTATGAAACAAATGTATAGAAAAAAGAGACGAGAGAGCTAATCACGTAAAATGAAAACGATAAACGATGCATAAACGACATCAAAATACTTATCATTTTGGATGGAAATTTGAAAGTTTTTCTTTATTAAATTATTGAAGAGTGTTGTCATATCCAAACATTAAAAAATGGAAATATTTTGATCAGTTTAGGAGAAAGAAGGCACCAAAAATCGACGATAGTTAACTATCGTTTTACGTGATCACAGTCCATAACACAGTGATACAAAATCAAACTTTCGGAATCGGAATGGGGTGAAACCAAAAGCAAATAAAAGCTGACGTTTTCCATAACAAAACCCTCAAGGCCTTTTTTTAGGTCAGAGCTAAATTTTTTTTTTATACGCATTTAAATTTGGTGATTTTAAAGCATTTAAAGTTTTGGTGCACTAAATATGTCCTACTTTAAGGGCCCCTGGTGGTGCCCTTATTGGACATGTAGGGTCTCTTCCCAACTTAAGCTCAAAATTACTTTAGCTATAACTGGTATGAATTTTGCTGAAATCGGTCCAGTACCTATTAACTGAATAGCCAAATTATTAAAATAAGCCACTGTACACCGTTGCGTATGATTGTTATTTAAAGGCAATTATTAAAATAAACAACTGGACACCGTTGCGTATGATTGTTTTTTAAAGGCAATTACAATATTAATCATACGCCACTAATACAGTTTTCAAGCATTTATTATATATATTTGTTCCTTTTACTCCTGCAAGGAGCATAGGGCCGCCACAAGGTTATTCCAATAAATTCGATCTGATGCATGGTGTTTGACTTCATTCCAACACAGGTTTAAATGGGATATTTCGGTTTCAATTTGCCGTTTCCAGGTGTGTGATGGCCTTCCGATACGTCGACTGCCTTGCGGGTTCCAATCTATAGCTTGTTTAGCAATATCGTTGGGTTGTTTACGCAATGTATGTCCAATCCAATTCCATTTACGTTTACGGATTTCAATTTGGATAGGCCGTTGATTAGTTTCTGACCAGAGACGGTAATTTGTGATTGTTCTAGGCCAGAATATATGTAGAATCTTTCTCAAGCATTTATTTACGAAAACTTGGATGGAGTGTATGTCACGTGGTGCTGCATTCCACGTCTCGCATCCATACAAGAGTGTGGACTTTTCATTCGAGTTGAAAATCTTTAATTTCGTCCTTTTTGACATATATGATGAGTTCCACACTGACTTGAGTTGTCCAAATGATTGCCGGGCTTTGTTTATGCGGCTAGATATGTCGGCTTTGGAACCACCACTTTTGTCCAGTATTATTATAATTATAATAAAAGATCACTAACTTCAAATGCGTGTAAAAAAAAAACTGGCTCTGAACTAGAAAAAAGCCTAGAGGGTTTTGTTATGGATTATGTCAACTTTCATTTGGTTTTGGTTTCATCCCATTCCGATTTTGGGTGTTGCACTGTGTAATTGTTATGAGATTTATTAAAAAAGTCAAATTTAACTGTTCAAAAATATTTTTTCAAATAAAAATTAATAATAACAGTTTCAAATTATTTATATAAATATCTGTTCAAAATAACACAAATAAAAAATTTTTATTTTTTATAACTGTTATCAAAAACTCTTTGAGCCTTAAAAAACTCGAGTTATTAAAATAAAACTAAAATAAACGCACACAAAAGAATCCTATTGAGAGCTAATACTTCAATCATTGATTTAAAGGTATAAACTTTGATTGATTTTTTTTTAAAACTGTTATAATATTTATTTACTCCAATAAATATAAAATAAAAGTTATTTTAAATTGTTTGAACAAAAAGTTTTTTATACCTGTTATTTTATACTTTTATGATAAAAATCAAAAAATAAAAGTTAATGCTGAGTTTAACACGGGACATCTCTAGAAGTCCTTTCATACATTAACGTTGTTTAATAACAACAATGAAATATTTCATATCGAGGGCCTATATTCAAAACCCTCTATCTAAAAAAACACAACTTTTCAGGAGAGCCAAAAAACTGTTTATTTCGCGTATTGTCAGAGTAATAAAAATTTTAGAGGATAGATAGAGGGTTTTGTTTCTCAAAAATATTAAGTACATGAATGAAAATGATCATATAGAGGGTTTTGCATTTTAATAAAAATGAATTATTATGATTTCATTTGCGACACCGGTTAGTTTTTAACGTAATTTATTAATGATAACGGCTTATAAATACATTCGAAATCGCGGTTTTGGTCCACATTTGCGGATTTTTAAGACAAAAATTACTTTTTTACCGAATTCGTCTCAAAAGTTGACAAACTGCTGAGTATGTTATGTAAAAAATAGTAAAAAAATTAAAAGCGCAATTTTGGTCCACAGATGCTGATCAGCATCGGGATTTTTAAGATTAAATTTTTTGTATCATAATGTACACAAGACATCCAAATTTTGAGCCATATTTTTCAAAAAGTTAAAGAAGAATTTTCAGAAAAAATTAGCATCAGTGGACCAAAATCGCGGTTCTGGAATTTTGTTAACAAATTCATGTGCAGCATGCAAAAATTACTATCAAAACATGTAATGCATGATGAAATTATTACAAAAAAATATTTATAAATTAATTATTTGAAAAGATAGAGGGTTTTGCATTCAGAAAAATTAATTGTGTAAGAGATAGAGAAAACCAAAAATGCAAATAAAATAGCAAAAAAAAATATTTTTGTTCTGAATTTTACACCATAGATGAGGGCCGTTTTACTGAATATTTTGCCATTTGATTCATTAGATTTCGTAGTTTCATTAAAAAATTTCATTAAATTTTGTATACAAAATTTGCTGTTTTTTGACACCTGTCGTGTCGCATCGTTTAGTCAGCTGATCAGAGCTTGATTTTTTTTAGAATTTTTATACGAAATTTAAAATGAAATGTTGTTGATTAATTATAAGTATTTATTAAACTCTCGTTGTTTTATATTATTTCGTGGCTTTACTTATGTATTAAAAGTAAATGTTATAGTAAAATTTTATGTGAGAAAACTGAAAAAAAATCTATAGATTATATAAAAAAAATATGTGAAAGTGTTTTTTAACTTGATTATTTTGTGATTTTTTCAGACTTTTTTATGAAATTTGAAATAAAAAGTAAATTATTAATTTTTTATTTACTTAATTCGTACTGTTTTATATAAGTTCGTGGTTTTAATTATGTATTACAATTTATGGTTGGAGTAAAACAAAAACTAAGTGAAAACCATTTTTTATAATAATTAATTCTTCTATAAAAAGATCTTTACAATTTTATACACATATTTAGTTTTAAAAATAAAAGTAGCAATTATTCATTTCAAAAATAAAAATAGGATTTATTCAATGCTAGTATTTCATAAGAATTAACTACTTTTTTCATTAAAGTAATAAACAATTTTCATAAAATACAAATTGTATTTTGTTTGAACAATTTTCATTAATTTAATGAAACTTGTTCTTGTAAATATATTTTATGATACCTATTTCATTAATTCAATGAAACCCTACATAGGTTCTTTTTTAATGTAATTTTTCATAACATTAATGTAGACTTTCATTATTGTCATGTACAAATTTCTATCAGATTTCTATAAAATTTTCTGTTTTTTGGCACCTGTCGTGTCAGGTCTGTTTAGTCTGTTAGTTTACGCGCGCAAAATACAGCTGATCATAGCGGCACGAAATAACTTGTGTTTTTTTTTTTAGAATTATTTTTTATATTATTTCGTGGTTTTGTGTGAGAAAACTGAGTGAAATCTATAGATAAAATAAAAAATATGTGAAAATTTTTTTTTAACTTGGTTATTTTGAGTTTTTTTAGTCTATTTTATGAAATTAGAAATAAAAAGTAAATTATTAATTTTATATTTACTAAATTCGCGCTGTTTTATATTACTTCGTGGTATTAATAATGTATTAAAATTTAAGGTTGAAGTAAAATATTATTCTTAATTCTATAAAAAGATCTTTACAATTTCAGACATATATTTCATTAAAAAAAAAAAAACGAATATTTATCTAACATATATCTAATCAATGCTTTGGCGGTGATGTCTAGAGTGACATCCCACCAGTATTGTTAATGGTATGAAAATATTTGCGGTTCGATTCCGGACTGGGTATTGATATTAATAAAAAATTCACATATTAGAAAAACAATTACCATTAACAAATCAAACTGGAACTTAAATCCTACTGATGAAGACAGTTAACTGGAACTGTCGGAAACCGGTATACACTGAAAGAATTATTGTTCATTATATCTATGAACAAATTTCATAAAACCAAATTCATAGATTCTATGAAATAATTCATTGGCTGAATGAATATTCATTAGTATTTTGAAATATTTCATAGAATTTTATTCATAGAGTTTATTAAATTCGTAGAAAAAATTCATAGAATTTATGAATGCAATTCATAGAAGAAAATGCCATCAATATGCCTTTTAATTCTTTTAATAATTAAAATAATGTTACAATAATTAAAATAGTTGAATAAATTTAATAAAAAAATAAAAAAAAAAAAAAATAAAAAAAACATAAAAAAAAAACTATCATTGCTGCCCTGACCGGGGTTCGAACCCAAGACCTACCGGCTGAAGTGGTAATTGTCGACGCCTTAGCTATCAGCGCCATCAAAGAAGAAAAATCTCGCCAACTAACGCATGGTTTTATAACGCTTCATTTTTGTAAATACACAAAATATTTGTTTTCTACAAACACACACACAGCTTTTGGCAGAGCATTGTGACAGAGCATAGACACAAAGTCAATATATTAATCAAAATTCATTTTAAGTGTTGTTACTTGTTTATATAATTTAGCTCAGTGGCTAGAGACTAAGCTTTACGAACAACAGGTTCTCTGTTCGAATCTCGGTGGGGATAAGTTAAAATAAAACAACATACAGTGCCGGTCAAAAAAATAGCACCAATGACAAAATCTCTATTCATCCAATTAAAACAAAATATTATGTGTGTATTCGTTTAAAGTAAATATGTAATACTCTTATACTAAGAATATACCCCTTAAATGTTTTTACTTTTTCCAAAAATTGTGGACGGTTCTTTTATAATGATCGATAATTTAAAAAAACTCTGAATCAGTGCAGTCAATAAAATAGCACCGAATGACAAAATTTTATTAAAAAAATTTATATTGTTTAAATTATTAAAATAAAAGTGTTAAATGCTAAAGGAAGATAGTTTTTATTTAAGAAAAAATTAATTCATTACAAAATTTGATGTTTATTTTCATAAAAATACGACTTGGAAAACATTACACTCCTCAAAAACGTGCTTTTGTAAAAAATATAATTTCTGAACATAAACCATATCCTGAAACAGGAAAATTAGTTGGATGCGCTTATAAAATGATTAAAAATTCAACAAAATTAACTTTAGAGCTTGAAAAACTTAGTCACAAGCGACGTTTGTCACCATAAGTGGTTAGATGTTTGTAAAGACAATGGAAGAAGGCTCCTTTTACGGCAGCTCTAGAGCTAAAAAAAGACAGCAAATGCTGAAAATGTTCGTCGAAGATTACAAAACAACAACATTAACGGTTGTAGATTCGAAAAAGTGCCCCTACTCTCACTTAAGCATGCTGTAAGTCGTTTGAAGTTTGCTAACAGTAACTCAGAATGACCAGCTTAAAAGTGGATCAATGTTCTATGGACAAATGAATCCATTGTTGTTTTATTTGGAGACATGGGATTACATACCTATGTCAGAAGACCCTATAACTCGGATTTCAATCCAAAACTCGAAATAAAAATAACTTAAAATGGTGCTTATGGTGTGGGAGATATTTTCCTACTGTGGAGTGGGGTTCATATATTGGACCATGGCTCACATATTGGACTAGGACAATCGTGGATATACACTTAACGTTTATATCCTCCAGAAAGTAATGTTACCATAAGTTTCTGAGCAAATGCCACTAATTTAGGTCTTTTAGCACGTCAATTACCCAAAGCATGACGAGAAATTGACAAAAAATTGGTTCTGGACAATAAAGTAAACGTGATGGAATGGCCTGGTCAACCCCCAGACCTAGATCAAATCGATAGTTAATGGACAGATATAGAGAATAGAGTGTCTCGAATATAACCAACTTGTAATGAAGCCCTTTGGGTGGCTGTTCAGCAAATCTGGAACTCAATTTCGAATTAAAGATCCCAAAATCTCGTGAATTCGGCACAATAACGTTGTACAGAGGTAATTGTCAACAATGAGCACTCGACAATTTTTTTTTTAATATTTAAAGATATTACAACAATACTGAATTCATAATTCATTCGTTTTTCAAATTTAAGAATTTAATTTTAATACAAAAAGTACTGTGGTGCTATTTTTTTGACTGAGTGTTTTTGAAGTTTTTTTAAAAACTCTGAAAATTTTTAATGAAATAAAAAAACAAATTAGCCTTTTGCTATGTAATATTGTTTCACACTCTTGTAAGTAACTTATGACACGTTTTCAGTGACATAAGTTTAAATTGTTTAAAAAAAAACAGCGAAGAAAATTTTGTTTTATCCTGGTGCTATTTTTTTGACCGCAGCTGTATAAATTTTTAAAAATAGAAAATTGTAAATAAATAAAATAATAAAAATAAATAAAAATAAAATATAAAAAAATAAAATAAAATTAAAATAAAAAAATAAATAAAAATAGAATTGAATAATAATTTTTTTTCCATAGCCTATGAACTTTTTCATAGGTTTCTGGTTTCTATGAATTTGATTCATTGATTCTATGAAGGGCATCATTGGCTCACTTCTAATGATTTTTTTCATAGAATCAATGTACGTTTTCATAGCCGTAATGAACAAAATTCTTTCAGTGTAGGAATACGAGAAATGTCTATAGCTTTTAGAAATTATAATTTTTCTATATATTCGATTAGAGTTTTATTCTAGTTCGAGGCCCAAAAATATTTCTATATTTGATATTGTCATAATTCGGCCTTTATATATGTATATATATTCGATTAGAGTTTTATTCTAGTTCGAGGCTCAAAAATATTTCTATATATGATATTGTCATAATTTAACTCATAACTCATAATTATAATAATTATAACTCATTAAGTTTTGACAACTTTTCCTGTAAGAAAACTTCACAGCTAATAAGCAGGTGTATTTTTTAAAGGCCCTGATTTTCTGAGCGCTTTTTCGAATGAGCTCTGGTGACATTACCTCATCTAAGATCTCAGAATCATTTGGATTAATGCAATTTACATCACCATTCCAAAAATATAAAAAAAACATCGGTTTATTGAACTTTTCGTTATAGAAAATCTCAAAGATTCTGTGCGCATTTTCATATAAATTTAGGAAGATCGAAATAACCTCATGCGCAGATTTATTTTTGCGTTCTTATAAATTATCTCATTTTCAGACTTAAGTTATAAAAAACAACTCTGACGACTTGTATTATGGAAATTCAAGTTTTTGTACATTAAATTATTTTTTATGCTGAAATGTTCAAAAATCAGTACAATCAGTACATATTTTAAAAAATTAGTACAAATTAGTACAACGTTTTTTGATCAGTACACGCGATCAAAAATCAGTACATGTACTGATCAAATCAGTACGAATGGTCAGCCTAGTCATAACCCCAATTCACATTATGGGGAGTAAGTCCAAAGCAATTTTGGTCATACTCCCCGCTTTCTGGAGATAGGGTGGGTTTAGCCAAGCCGCTAAATTAATTTACGTAGTTTGTAATCCCTAAGCCCGGCCGAAGGCCGTCTACGCTGAAAAACTTTAAAGACAAAAAAAAAAAACAAGTGAGAGTGTTACATTCGGCTGTGCGGAATCTTTTATACCCTCCAAAATGTAAAAAACTATATAAAAAAAAATCCAGGGGCGTCTTTTTTTTTGGGGGGAACATTGGTGGGAGACGTTAGGGGGAACCTTCCCCCTGCGATTTTTAACTTCTTCTGAGATATGAATGTTGCATTTTCTTAGCAAAAGTACAAAAAACCCTGCAAAAAATGCTGTTTTTCTTGGGTTGGTTTAGTTCTCCAAGGGGGAACTTTTTTCCCCTTGGTCCGATTTTGCCCATTTCCGAACTTAGCCTGACTAGGAATATAAGACATATTCGTGCCAAACTTCGGAAGTCTAGCTCGTTATTTTGGACTGTATCGTGTCTTCTACAGACGGACAGACGGACAGACGGACGGACATCGCTAGAATGTCTTAGAATCGATCACTGATCAATAATATGTATACTTTAAGGCAATGGTTCCCAACCATTTTTGCGCCATGCCCCACTTTTAAGTTAAAAAATCTATAATGTCCCCCCTACACCCACAAAAAATCTGTTAATTTTTTAAAATTGTTTTAAAATTTAAAATTTACTCGTGGTTAAGCAAATTTCTTATTAAAATCATCGTTTAAACAAAGTTTTGAAAAAGTTTTTAGCAATCAACTAAAAAATTTAACTAAAATAATATTTTTTTTAGTTTAATTAACAAAAAAAAATCTTAAAAATTTGCTCGTTGCCCCCCTGAAGCATTCAAATTGCCCCCCAGTGGGGCGAGAATCAAAGGTTGGGAACCATTGCTTTAAGGGGTCCTAGTCCGATATTTCGATGCGTTACACACGGAATGACAAAGTGGTTGGAGGGTATAAAAATAAAATTTTTGGGATTATGACCAACTAGTGGACTAATCCCTGTAATGGAGATTATGTCCATTTGTTACATAGTCATTATCCCCATTAATCTGGGAATTATGTCCTTTTTTTATAAGGATTATGTTAAATTATTTATATTACCATTATGGGGATTACGACCGAAATGAATTTGGTCATAATCCCCATAATGGAAATGGGGATAATGTCCGTATGGAGTATATCATGTCACCGAGAAAAACATATTTTATAATCGGAATTTTGTAAACATTTTTTGCATATGTGGTTAGACTGTTTTTTACATTTTTATTTTTTTAAACCATCATAAAATATAAAAAAAATACAAGTTACATAATTTTCAAATATGAATTGCAATCCACATTGCGCCTTTTGAAGGTAATAATTATAATAATATTACTACTCTCAAAAAAAAAAACACTTTTTTAACACAGACTTCTGGGGTACATTTTCTAAAGTATTTTGGCCTCCTTAACACGATTATGTGATCAGAAAAATATCAAATCGTTTTCTCGAGATATAGGTAGAGTCAGCAATATGTCAGAGGTGCATTTATTTTGCCAACTGGGATCATTTAAAATTTTCCACAAAATATTTTGATAAATTTTTAAAAAGACGTTATTATTATAATTTTTCCTGATATGACAGAACAAAAATTTAAAAATTTCCGAATTTCCTCCTTCATTTAAAAAATATTTTTCAAAATGTAATCCATTACAACTTTCAGGTTCATATATAACATTGGCAGTCGGACGGTGTTATCAATAAGTTACATATATTGGAATTTCTAGTTTCACTAGATTTTTGAAGTTGTGATGAGCATTTTCACATCACCTTTAATAATGAAATTTTTTCCAACAGCAACTGTGGTAAACTGGCAACAGTAATAAAACATGGAATTATGCAATATGCGTTTTGAGAATTTGTCTTGCTTTTGAACAAGTCTTAAATGGAATTTTTCCATGAAAATGCTTACAGGAATTGCATATATTTGTGCTTTAAATCTATGAAATATTCCTCATCAATACAAATGTAAGACCGTCAGACATGCATGCACACATCAAGTTTCCTGTTAATTTCCTGTCAGTTTTATTTAAGATTTTGTTCACCATCACTACCACCACCAACCAGCATCAATTGACTACTTTTACATCAATGTCTGCTTTAAAAATTGTCTTTCATTTGTCACACTTAACTCAATAAAAGTCTTCTCTTAAATACAGGCTTCATTCAACAAAGGACAAATCATTTTAATTTTTTTTTTTTTGTTTTTCATTTTACTGATTGCAATGATTTAAACGAACACACGTTAATCAACTTGTGAAAAAAAAATAAAATGTATTTTTTTTTTGTTTTATTGTTATAAAAGAAATCAAGAGAATTTTTACCCAACAATCGAGAAAGTAAACATGTACATATGTATATAGGAGTATGATTTAATATATATAGTCGTATATGGGATGACTTGCACTCATTACAATGAAAATAAAGTTCCAATAATATAACGATAGACAAGTTGTCGGTGGGTTGGTCCAAAACGGAAGTTGTAATTAACTGTACGGAATGGACGACAGTTACATAATTGTGTTGCAGAGTCAACATGTGAACAATGTTTTACATATTTATGTACATTCACTCAAATAGATAAACATACACGCCACTGTTCAAACAAAAAATGCCTGCGATTTTTTACTCTAGCCTAAAACATTAAATCATGATAATGTTTTGCTGAAAATTTCGGTGTACCTACTTGACAAAGCAAAGTTTAAAAAAAAAAAATAATGTTACTTGCCGTTCCATGCAAAACTAATTGAAATATCGGTCGAGAATCCCATTAAGTTTACATATTTTTGATCCATTTCTTAGACACTCTAGCTACATATATACCTAAGACAAATAATTATATGTGCATTTTTATACCCTCCAACCACAGTATGGGGGTATACTCACTTTGTCATTCCGTGTGTAACGCATCGAAATATCGGTCTTGGACCCCTTAAAGTATATATTTTATTGATCAGTGATCGATTCTAAGACATCCTAGCGATGTCCGTCCGTCTGTCCGTCTGTCAGTCTGTAGAGGACACGATACAGTCCAAAATAAAAGAGCTAGGCTTCCAAAGTTTGGCAGGTTAAGTTCGGAAATGGGCAAAATCGGACCAAGGCGAAAAAAGTTCCTTCTTGGAGAACTAAACCAACCCAAGAAAAACCGCATTTTTTACAGAGTTTTTTGTACTTTTGGTAAGCAAATGCAACATTCTTATCTCAGAAGAAGCTAAAAATCACAAGGGGAAGGTGCCCCTAACGTCTTCCACCAACCCCCCCCAAAAAAAAAAAAATACGCCCCTGGATTTTTTTAAATATTTTTTTTTACATTTTGGAGGGTATAAAAGATTCGGCACAGCCGAATGTAACACTCTCACTTGTTTTATATTGAGTTATAGGAAAGAAAAGAAATTATTTTTTCATGTTTGGTTAATATTTTATTATGTTTATATATAAGCAGTAAAATCATAAACATTTTAATTTTATACATACCTTATTTTTCAAACTGAAAATAACGAAAAAGGAAATACTTCATGTATTTTCTATAGAAAATAATTATATGTGCATTAAAGAAAATTCCAATATATTCTTTTTGATTTGTAATATAATTAGGTATTTTGTGAAAATTTGCGTTCGCCTTGTAAATTTCAACTTTTTTAAGCCTAGAAGGCATAAAACCCGCCAAGGTTTTTAATGTACGAATACCCCTTGTCCCCAGTTGTGTCAGTATTTAAAGTTAAAGTCCTTTAATGGTATTGTACGGCTTTGACTTTGAAATAACCTTGGCAGAAAAGGTCCTAAAGAGGAATTTAATTGGGTGTTGGTCGGGACTAATGGCTGGCCACTTCAATACTGGTATGTTGTGCGCATATAGGAAGTTTTTTTGTCAAACGAGTGACATGGATTAGAGCGTTATCTTGTGACAATGTCCAATTATCTCCATACAGTTCGGTAGCAACGTCTATTAAATGGTCCCCAACAAGTAAAAATATATTTTTGC
Source organism: Pegoplata infirma (assembly GCA_963921195.1). Classification (NCBI taxonomy): domain Eukaryota; kingdom Metazoa; phylum Arthropoda; class Insecta; order Diptera; family Anthomyiidae; genus Pegoplata; species Pegoplata infirma. The sequence continues at coordinate 160,851,985 of OY992538.1, forward strand.
ATTATTTTTATTGCAAACAAATCATATTCAAACCCTTCCTCATGATCCAAATGCATCCTATACCAACGGCGTATGCAGGACTGTTTTTTCAGGGCCCAACAACATCAACAAAAAAAATTTTTGTTGTTTTTTCGTGAGATTCGCGTTTTCCAATACATATAAAAAAAATATTTTTTTGTTGTTGTTGTTGGCCCACCCCCCTGTATACGCCAATGTCCTATACCATAACGGATTCGAAACTATGATTTCGAAAATTGCACGTTTGGCGAAAATGTGTTAAATCTCTACAAGAGAAGTGGTGACTATCAGCGCCATCCTAATTTAACTTTTTTTTCGTCATATTTAGTGATAAAAAAGTTTAATTTGGATGGCAATGATCGTCAACACCAATATTGGAGAGATTTAAGGCAGCCGCGCCAAACGTGCTATTTGCAAAATCACGGATGCGAATCCGTTATGGTATGGGATGCATTTGGATCACGAGGACGGTTCCGAATATGATTTGCCCATACTAAAAACAATGCAATAATATAATTTTACTTGTTCGGGAACATTTAATAGACTTTTCTATCGAACTGTGTAGAGATAATTGAACATTCCACCACGGCAACACTCCAATCCATGTCACTGGTTTGACAAAAAACTTGTTTAATGCGCCCAGCATACCAGTATTGAAATGGCCAGCTATTAGTCCCAACATAAACCTAACTAAATTTCTCCAAGGACCCTTTCTGCAAAGGTCGTTTCAAAGTCAAAGCGGTACACTACGCGCTAAGGACTTAAATTTGCGATATTGACGAAACGAGGGAAAAATTTTATTGGCACATTAAAAAACTTGATTGGTTTTATGCCTCGTAGTCTAAAACAAGTATAAATATTCATTAAATGTTCATATAACCTAATTATATTGCATATCAAAAAGAAAATATGTGAATTTTCCTTTTTGCACATATAATTATTTTTTATGAAGTTTATTTTTATTCCTTATTTTCTGTATTAAAAAATAAAGTTTAAAATAAATGTTTTTATGATATTAAAGCTTACTTAAAAACATAACAAAATATTAACCAAACTTGAAAAATATTTTGTTTTCTTTCCTATAACTCAATATAATACAGTGCACATATAATTATTTGTCTTAGGTACATCCGCCCATATGACTGCCGAAAGCAAGATGCAGTCCAAACCAAAAGATCTGCAAATTTGGTAAATGAGCGTATTACCTAAGTGAAAAAAGTGTTTTTACATTTTGTAGAGTTTTTTTTTTTTTTTTGTTTGACCAACACTCAGGGGATGTCCCCTATAAATGCAATGCATTGTGTTGGTGGAAGGAAAATAAGGTTAGGAGTGAGGAAAGAGGGAGTAGTGTCTATGGACGTTTGTCTTAAATTTATGAATATCAAAAATAGCAGGAAATACTTTAGCTGGTAGTTTATTCCACATACGAATTGTTCGGCCGAAAAACGAATTTTCTCTGTAATGTGTAGTACGATCAACTGACCAGTCAATAACGAAAGGGTGTGCCCTATTCGATAAGCGAGTACTACGGGTAAATATACGTACTACCGGAATAAGGTTGCTTATCTCCGCGGAACACTTCCCATGAAAGTATCGGTAGAAGAGAACTACACAACCCACATTTCGTCGATGTTCAAGCGAATCAATGGATGTAGAAACGCTGTCGTCCCCTATGAGCATTTTTGCTCTTTTCTCAACTCGATCAAGAAGATCCAAGGAAGATTTTGACGCACCAGCCCATACGTGGGAGTTGTATTCCATTTTAGGTCGTATATAAGTCGTATAGATTCGAAGAAGATCGGATGGAGTGAAGTATTTTCTACACCGTTTTAGGAAGCCTAAACACTTGAATGCTTCTTTCGATACTTCAAAAACATGTTTATTCCAACGGACATCACACTGTATTTTCATACCCAGAACATCAAGAGCATCTGATTCTTCAATATCTACACTTCCAATATTTAAGGAAGGCAAAGATAAACAATCAAGGCGTTTGTGTGTCAGCGTACAACATTGGGTCTTACGAGCATTAAAGTCCACCCGATTCGTCTGACTCCACTCAGAAATTTTAACCAGGTCCTGATTAAGTGTGACATTCATAATATTTCTCATATGTTCTACCTCAACAGAATTAGGTCGATGATCAAATGAGTATGAATGACAAATATTGCTATCATCCGCGAAAGAGTAAATGGGGTTAAAGGTAAGATCTAGAAAATCATTTAGAAATATCAAAAATAAAGATGGAGATAGAACGGACCCTTGCGGTACCCCTGCATCCAATATATAGTCTCTGGAGGAGAACCCATCTATCACAACGCGAATAGTACGTTTACTGAGGAAGCTCGATATAAATTTTGCGAAGTTATCTCCTACGCCAAAGGAGATAAGCTTTGACACAAGTGCGCAATGCCACACTCGATCGAATGCCTTAGAGATGTCCAAAGCGATAACCTTGCTTTCACCAAGGCGGTGTATAGAATGGCTCCATCTTTCGGAAAGAAAAGCCATCAGGTCTCCCGTTGAACGACTCTTTCGGAAGCCATATTGTCGGTCATTTAATAGACGATTCGATTCCAAGTAGTTCACCAAATGGAAATTTATCATGCTCTCCATAACTTTGGAGAGTGTTGAACAGATAGCAATCGGACGGTAGTTATCCGGGTTCGTTGTCACGCCTTTCTTGGGAATTGGTTGAACATTGGCAATCTTCCAGCAATTCGGAAAATTGCCTGAACGGTATGAAAGGTTAAATTTTTTGTACATTTATTGAACAAATGGAACATTTATATGTCAGAATTTTAGACTTGGTAAAAAGAAGTTTTGGTGAAAAAAAAGAAAAAAATTAAAAGAAAAATTTTTTGATGAAAAACAAAATTTGGATGAAAAAAAAATTTTGATAAAAAAAAAAAATTTTGAAAAAAGTTTTTTGATGAAAAACAAATTTGATAAAAATTTTTTTTTTTGATGAAAAAAAAGAAATGAAAAAAATGTTTTTTATAAAAAAAAAGTATATGAAAAAAAAATAATGAAAAAATAATATTTGATGAAAAAAAAATTTGATGAGTATGTGGTGCCGTTTGTAAAAAATCGAAACATGGCTCTAGCACGCCATATATAATACACTCAAAATATTTTGTAGGTAAAAACAAAAAAAAAAACACTTTTAAGACAAGTGCTTTAACAATTGAAAACTATCCCAGTAATTATGTCTTCATTTGTTTTAACTATAAGAACATTTATTTTTTACTGTTCATAAAATTTTCTAAAATAAATAACATTAAAAAATTACAATTTTTACATTTTTTACCACAAATTTCCTAAAAAATAACCTACGCAAACATAAAAAATTAATGCTTGTTCTGTTATTTTTACCAACAAATTAAAAAAAAAATAACCTAAGAAAACATTAAAAATTTATGATTTCATAGGTTATTTTTTACACTTTTTTATTGAATTAGTGTTTACACCGTTTACATGGACAGACAGACAGACGGACGGACATCGCTAAATCGACTCAAAAAGTGATTCTGAGTCGATCGGTATACTTAAAGGTGGGTCTAGGACCAATATTTCGGGTAGTTACAAATATCAGCACAAACTCATCAATGTGGTGAAGGGTATAATTATGTGCGTAGATTTAACTTCACACACTCTTAATACTTTTAAAACTAATTTTTAGTTAGATCAGACAAAGTAAAAAAATCTAGCCGCCATATTGTTTCCGCGATATTGAATTTTATCAGTTCGATTTTAAGATAACAGACCCGGAAATTTACTAGCCCGAGTAAAAATTTTAATATGGCATCAGAAAAATTATATAACGTTTGATCTATCCTCGAATACAATTAGATATAATTTTATCCCAAAAATGGTGGATAGAATTGCATTAAATTGGATTTATTAATATCTTATTTTATTCATTTGTATATAGTTTGATACAATTTTGTCCGAAATTTGTCTCTATCAAATGGCATCAAATTATATGTGATTGGATACAATAAGATCCAATTATATCTAATTATATAAAATTTTATCGGGTTATAGTGAATCTTTTTTTGGTTGAAATAACATACATCACAGGTCAACGATACATACACCAAATAAAGTTTGTGTACGCTTCGAACCAGAAGATGTAGTTTATCAAACTGTAAAAATACTTGTAAAATTTTTAAACTGTAAAAAAACTTAGAAAAATTTCAAACTGTAAAAAATCTTAGAACAATTTCAAACTGTAAAAACTTTTTTTTAACAGATATGGTTATAAATAATTTTATATAATTAAAGGTGACGTAATATATATTTTTATATAAAATGAAGTTTTGATACTTGTGCCTTATATAATTTTATATAATAACATCAACCATATTTATTTATATCTGAATTACCATCAAATAATATGTAATTACATATAACTCCATATGAAAATCAAGAAAATCTGTTAACTTATATGTAATCATATAATGTTTTATATGATTGGATAAAATTATATACGTCTATATATAATTATTTTTACTCGGGAGTCCACACTTTCAGCGAGCTTCAACCAAGAAAAGGAATATAACTGTTTTTAAATTACTTGTAACCAAAGGTTCGAAAGAATTAATTCTTTAATTCTATTTCCTAATTCGAATTAAAAAAATAGAATTTGGCATTCCCTAAAATCATTCAACTTTCATAATCATTGAATTAATTCTTTCAAGAATTCATTCCTTAAGAATGATCATTCTTAAGGAATGAACTATTTTTTTATCTAAATCAATCTACTACAAATTGAATGGTGAAATTTTCTTATCATTCAATTTAAAACAGTGAAGCGCAACACACATACACACACACATTTATGCTTGTGTGGGAAGCAGCAGACGGGACGTCACCAAAACAACAACCGATCGTTTACACACGAAGATGCTTAAAATGCACACAAGCAACACATTTTTGAAAATACAAAGGGAATGAAATAAAAAAATCATCATTCAATTTGTAATAGATTTGAATGATGAAAAATGTTGATCATTCAATCGAATGATTGCTTGCAAGGAATTAATTCTCTTGGGAATTAATTCAATTTGATTTAAGCTTTGAGAATTAAGCCTTTGAATTAATTCGTGTTGAATGCTGGTAAGGAATGATAATTCAAAACTTATTAAAACAGAATTAAACTTCTGGTGAATTAATTCTCAATAGAATTAATTCGTTCGAAGCTCTGCTTGTAACAAACTTTACTAAGCATATTTAGTCCGTCATTTTGTTTTTCAAAATTCACGCCAGTAATTCAGATTCAGTAACTCCAAGACCCCATTAAAACAAAATTTGACTTAAATCGGACAATTATTAAAAAAATTTGTCAGCCATATTGGATGCGCAATTTTGATTTTTTTATTTTTTAGTTAAATTTTGAAATCAACGACCCCGAAGTACTCTAGAAGCACATTTTCAGCCGGATCCAACAACGATAAAGACTTTTGGCCGGAGTTGGATCATTCTTTAAACTTTAAGAAGCATATTTAGTGAGCCATTTTGTTTTTCAAAATTCGGAGTAACAATTCTTATTCAGTAACTCCAAGACCCCATTAAAACAAAATTTGAGTTCAATCGGACAATTTAAAAAAAAAATTGTACGCCATATTGGATCCGGCATTTTGACTTTTTTGGTTTTTAGCTAAATTTTGAAATCAGCGACCTCGAATTCCTCTAGAATCACATTTTCAGACGGATCCAACAACGATAAAGACTTTTGGCCGGAATTGGATCATGCTGGCCCTGTGTGCAATGTAAACCCGAATAAAAATGAATACATATAATATTACATTATTTGATGTATGTATATTAGAGTGTCCCTTATTTTGGAAATGTTGGAAATGTTGAGACGGTACCCCCTCATTTTTTTCCTTTTGACTAAAAAATAACTCAGGAAAAATGTTACGCCCCTACGACCACGCCTTCCCTATGCGACGGGGCCGTAAAGAGCTGGGCCTTAAAAATCATTTTTCCATACAAAGCAAAAAAAATTTTTTTTGATTTTAAATTTTTTTGTTATTAATTATAATATTACTTGGTTAGCTTATTCACGACAAAAAATTATATTTTGAGGGATAAGGCTTTCAGTTCTAAAAAATTTTCGAAAAAAAAAATTTAGAGCTTTTGGGGTCCTACAGTAAAAATTTTTTAAAAAATATTTTTTTTTAGTTTTGATAAGCAACCGTTTTAGTTGAATTGTTGCTTTTAATGATATATTTTCATAAAAAAATATTATTCCTATCTGTGACATCTTTATCGTGTTCTAAAAAAGGGTAAAAAATGCATTTTTGATGTTTTTCGATACACGATCAAGATGTCACAGATATGAATAATATTTTTTTATGAATATATATCATTAAAAGCAACATTACAACTAAAACCGTTGCTTGTCAAAATTAAAAAAAAAAAATTTAAAAAATTTTTTACTGTAGGACCCCAAAAGCTCTCTTTTTTAGAACTGAAATCCTCGTCCCACAAAAATCAAATTTTTTGTCGTGAATAAGCTAACCAAGTAATATTATAATTAATAACAAAAAAATTAAAAATCAAAAAAAAATTTTTTGGTTTGTATGGAAAAATGCTTTTTAAAGCCCCGATCTTTAAGGCCCCGTCGCGTAGGGAAGGCGTGGTCGTAGGGGCGTAAAATTTTTCCTGACTTATTTTTTAGTCAGAAGGAAAAAAATGAGGGGGTACCGTCTCAACATTTCCAACATTTCCAAAATAAGGGACACTCTAATATACATACATCAAATAATGTAATATTATATGTATTCATTTTTATTCGGGTTTACATTGCACACAGGGCCAGCATGATCCAATTCCGGCCAAAAGTCTTTATCGTTGTTGGATCCGTCTGAAAATGTGCTTCTAGAGGAATTCGAGGTCGCTGATTTCAAAATTTAGCTAAAAACCAAAAAAGTCAAAATGCCGGATCCAATATGGCGGACAATTTTTTTTTTTAAATTGTCCGATTGAACTCAAATTTTGTTTTAATGGGGTCTTGGAGTTACTGAATAAGAATTGTTACTCCGAATTTTGAAAAACAAAATGGCTCACTAAATATGCTTCTTAAAGTTTAAAGAATGATCCAACTCCGGCCAAAAGTCTTTATCGTTGTTGGATCCGGCTGAAAATGTGCTTCTAGAGTACTTCGGGGTGGTTGATTTCAAAATTTAACTAAAAACGAAAAAAATCAAAATTGCGCATCCAATATGGCTGACAAATTTTTTTAATAATTGTCCGATTTAACTCAAATTTTGTTTTAATGGGGTCTTGGAGTTACTGAATCTGAATTACTGGCGTGAATTTTGAAAAACAAAATGACGGACTAAATATGCTTAGTAAAGTTTGTTACAAGTAATTTAAAAACAGTTATATTCCTTTTCTTGGTTGAAGCTAGCTGAAAGTGTGGCCTCCCGAGTAAAAATAATTATATATAGACATTAGAGTGTCCCTTATTTTGGAAATGTTGGAAATGTTGAGACGGTACCCCCTCATTTTTTTCCTTTTGACTAAAAAATAACTCAGGAAAAATTTTACGCCCCTACGACCACGCCTTCCCTACGCGACGGGGCCGTAAAGAGCGCGGCCTTAAAAATCATTTTTCCATACAAAGCAAAAAAATTTTTTTTTGATTTTAAATTTTTTTGTTATTAATTATAATATTACTTGGTTAGCTTATTCACGAAAAAAAAATTTAGAGCTTTTGGGGTCCTACAGTAAAAATTTTTAAAAAAAATTTTTTTTTAGTTTTGACAAGCAACGGTTTTAGTTGTAATGTTGATTTTAATGATATATTTTCATAAAAAAATATTATTCATATCTGTGACATCTTGATCGTGTATCGAAAAACATCAAAAATGCATTTTTTACCCTTTTTTAGATCACGATAAAGATGTCACAGATAGGAATAATATTTTTTTATGAAAATATATCATTAAAAGCAACAATTCAACTAAAACGGTTGCTTATCAAAACTAAAAAAAAATATTTTTTAAAAAAATTTTACTGTAGGACCCCAAAAGCTCTAAATTTTTTTTTTCGAAAACTTTTTTAGAACTGAAAGCCTTATCCCACCAAAATAAAATTTTTTGTCGTGAATAAGCTAACCAAGTAATATTATAATTAATAACAAAACAATTTAAAATCAAAAAAAAAATTTTTTGCTTTGTATGGAAAAATGATTTTTAAGGCCCCGCTCTTTACGGCCCCGTCGCGTAGGGAAGGCGTGGTCGTAGGGGCGTAAAATTTTTCCTGAGTTATTTTTTAGTCAAAAGGAAAAAAATGAGGGGGTACCGTCTCAACATTTCCAACATTTCCAAAATAAGGGACACTCTAATAGACGTATATAATTTTATCCAATCATATAAAACATTATATGATTACATATAAGTTAACAGATTTTCTTGATTTTCATATGGAGTTATATGTAATTACATATTATTTGATGGTAATTCAGATATAAATAAATATGGTTGATGTTATTATATAAAATTATATAAGTCACAAGTATCAAAACTTCATTTTATATAAAAATATATATTACGTCACCTTTAATTATATAAAATTATTTATAACCATATATGTTAAAAAAAAGAGTTTTTACAGTTTGAAATTGTTCTAAGATTTTTTACAGTTTGAAATTTTTCTAAGTTTTTTTACAGTTTAAAAATTTTACAAGTATTTTTACAGTTTGATAAACTACATCTTCTGGTTCGAAGCGTACACAAACTTTATTTGGTGTATGTATCGTTGACCTGTGATGTATGTTATTTCAACCAAAAAAAGATTCACTATAACCCGATAAAATTTTATACAATTAGATATAATTGGATCTTATTGTATCCAATCACATATAATTTGATGCCATTTGATAGAGACAAATTTCGGACAAAATTGTATCAAACTATATACAAATGAATAAAATAAGATATTAATAAATCCAATTTAATGCAATTCTATCCACCATTTTTGGGATAAAATTATATCTAATTGTATTCGAGGACAGATCAAACGTTATATAATTTTTCTGATGCCATATTAAAATTTTTACTCGGGCTAGTAAATTTCCGGGTCTGTTATCTTAAAATCGAACTGATAAAATTCAATATGGCGGAAACAATATGGCGGCTAGTGTAGCATACAACGGGTTAATTTTTATGGTAGATGTTATGTGGAGGCAGAAGGTAGCGGGTGCACGCATTTTAACCGGCCTTATTGCTGGTCGTAGGGGAGGTTCGTTGCTACACTGCTTCCTTACCAATTTGCCACACGAAACTTTAAATTTTGCGTGCTAGGGAACAAAATGGTCAAAGAATTACTAAAAACTGACAAAAAGAAATTACAACAACACTGTCACAAGATGGAAAATGACATATGCCCGCCCAACCATGATCACAAAAAAAAACAAGACAAAACCTGAAAATTAAAATTATTTTGTGATCCCATTACAAACATCACAACAAGACCTCTACCAAATGGTGAAATCAAACAGATATTTTAAATTTAAACACAAATCATATTGATTTATTTAACATAAGAATTCAACTTAAATCGAAAATAAAATCTAAAACTAAATTTGTTATTAAATTTAATTTAAAATTTTTCATTTATCTAAATTCATTTAAAGAGAAAAATAATAATAAAAAAAAACTAAAGTAATAAAAAAAAACTAATCAAAAAAAATTATGTGACTAAAATAAAAATCACACGCGACCCTATGCAAAAATCAAAAACAGCTGAAAAGAATTTAAAGGTCATATCCAGTTCGGATATCAGGGTAAATGTAGTAAAATATAAAAAAATAGCAAAATTAACAATTTCCTAAAATGTGCATTTTAAATAAACAAAAAGAAAAAAAAAATAAATAGTGTGCAGTGTAAACACGCGATTTACTAATACAAACTTATGGTATCAAATTACACATTTATAAGTATTAGTTCATTTAAAATTAGTGTGACATTAAATTTCGTAGTAGTCTAAACGCGGCAAAAACAAAAACGATACCGAGTAATAAAAAAAAATAAAATAAAAAGTTTTTACCCGATAAAAAAAAAATTCACGTCAAAAAAAAAATAAAAATAAAAAAAAAATTAACCGAAATTTCCGGGGCTCGAACCCACGACCTCCAACTTCTGAGCCGGGCTCACTCTCACTACACCACGACGGGTCTTGAATTTGTTCTGGTTATAAATGAACTAGAAGCGTATACGTAATATTAATTACGGATATTACGCATGCACAACCACGCTATCAAATTACAAGGCAAATGTAATGTTATTTTTAGATATTTTAGACATTTATTTAACACGGGAATTTAGGTGCCGATAATATTAAATAATTAAAAACGTTTTACGAAATTTAAAGCAAACGGAAATTAATTTATACGACGTTTTTGGTATCAAAATTCATCATTTTAAATTTTTAACAACTTGTTAACATTTTAATTCGCGAAAAAAAATAATTAATGACCAAAATAAATGTATTTCACTTTTTCTTAACAGACACTGTTAACTCACTGTTAAGTAAAATTTTAACAGTAGCTTTATAAATTTAACATACGGTAAAAATGTTAACTTTATATTTGCATATATACAACGAAATTAACACTGTTAACAAGTGTTTTTAACAGAAAAAAAATGAATTAAATTTATTTTGAATATAAAAAAAATGTAAAAATATAAAAAATGTTAAATAAAAACTTACATCTTACCGGTCCCACGATGAAAGATCTTTCATGCTGGATCTGATGCTGAATTTTGATGATAAATTTTTTCGATGAAATTTGATAGTTTAAATATAAAAAAAATTAACGGACTACGTAATTATAAAAAAAAATATTTTTTTCGCGCAGAGCCATCTGGTAAAAATTAGCAAAATTAAAAATTATTTTTTTAGAACTTTTCTAATTTTTTCTATGACGTTTTAACTATTTTTTGTTTTGTTTTTGACAAACTTTTAGAACTTTTTGACACTCGCCTTTTGTTTTACTTTATTTTTTTATTCGCGAATACACATTTTGGTGATAAAAATCGAACTTTTAATTAATTTTATCTATTTTTTTAATTTAATTAGTACTTTTGTACTAATAAAAATCGCTCGATAACCCGGGAAAAACGCGTATTTTGGCAGTTTTTGATTTTTGCTGTAGGTAAGTAGGTGACTGGACAATTGAAAAAAAATTAAGGTAAGTACAATGCGAAAAATGAAAATAAACTAAATGTACCATATAATAAATAAAAAAAATGTTTTTAATTTCAGATTAGAAAAATTCTGAACAATTTAAGGATTTACGTTGGAGTTTTCGTGAACAAAATAACACTGAAATTTATGACCTTTTTGATATTTTTTTTATATTTAAAAAAAATTTGTGAAATCTATTGTTTTTTTTTTTATTAAATCACTTAAAGTTTTGTTTGTTTGATTTTTTTTTTTCCCGGACAAAAAGTAAGGTTTGTATACCAATTTTTTTTTTGAATTTTAATTTCAATAAAATAAAAAAATTGTTTTCGTGCACTAAATTTTACCACTTTTACTTGGGGGTTTTTCTTTTGTCCTTCTCACAATAGGATTTTCCCGTAACTTAAATAAAAAAATTTTACTTTTTCCGTCTTTAACACTTTTTTTTTTTTTGCTTATGGCACTTTTGGACACTGTCACTAATTATTTTGTTGTTGTAAGGGTGTTTTTTTAAGGTGATTTTGATGACAATGATGACTTTGATGGTGATCTTGGTGAGATTATAGGTGTTCGGGTTTGTCGATGAGGGTTTCCCGTTCCCATAAAATAAGTGGTTTGGGGACTTTTATTGGTCAAAATCTCCCCTCTGTCCTCTCGAAAAATGCGTATGTGTGCTGTAATAAAAATTTTATTAGGATATGTATATGTGTGTTTCTGTATGTGCGGTTTTGTTTTACCTTTTATATAGCTAACAGCAAGGTATGCGAATAAAACCTTTTGCTTGCTCTAATTAAATGAGAAAAAATCTCCCGTATAAAGGATGTGAATTATGATTTTTCTTTTATGGAATTTAAAAGAAAAACCAAACGAAAGATTTCGGATGAAATCGAAGATTTTCAATAGAATTTCTCCAGGAAAAATTATTCCTATTAGAAAAAGAAATTAATTTGAAAATTTTGACTTAAAGCACAATAACTTTTGGAATAAAAATTGATTAATTTTAATTCACACTGAACTTGAAATTTTTAATCGGAAAATTTATCATTCAATCAAACGAATTCAATTGAATAAAAATTCTAGAGATTAACACAAATTTTCCGGTAATATTTTCTTCAACAAATTGAAGAAAAATAATGAAAAAAAAAAATAAAAAATTTCAAAATAAAAATCTTAAAAGATTTTTTTTCAATAAAAAAATAAAATTTCAAAATTTCCAACTTACTCTGTTAGGTTCAAAGAATTTGCGCGAAGCAGATTAAAAAACACTTGAAGGTGATGATCAGCAAAATAGGCCGAATCACCATCTTGAAATCCTTTTTATACCACATAATCTTTGGAAAATTTTGGGAATCCTGGGAAAATTTGGAAAATCCCGCTTATTCAGCTATATATTACAAATACATATACACGATCCATATATAAAATCTTTGAGGAAATGTCACTTATTCTTGACATATACGGCATTATCCTTTTTGACAGATAAAATCCTTTTGACGTTTAAAAAGGACCCACTACACCGTGAGAATTTAAAATGACCGTTACGATCTCAAATTATTCAAATTTGAAAATTAAAAAAAAATAAATAAAAGATTTTCGAGCTACAAGCGCTACTACACTAGATTTTTTAACTTTGTCTGACCTAACTAAAAATTAGTTTTAAAAGTATTAAGAGTGTGTGAAGTTAAATCTACGCACATAATTATACCCAACACCACACTGTGGTACAGGGTATAATGAGTTTGTGCTGATATTTGTAACTACCCGAAATATTGGTCCTAGACCCACCTTTAAGTATACCGATCGACTCAGAATCACTTTTTGAGTCGATTTAGCAATGTCCGTCCGTCCGTCCGTCTGGCCATGTAAACGGGTAAACACGATACAGGTCGCAATTTTTATTCAATTGACTTGAAATTTTAAACTTAAGCCTATTGAAATTGAAAAAATCAGTCCATATTTAGACCTAGCCCCCATACAAAGGTCCTCATTTTCCGGGAAACTCTGGTGTAGGGTATTATATGGTCGGTCTTGACCGAATATAATTTTCTTACTTGTTTTTATATATATTTTTTTATTTTTGATACAAATATGGAAGTGGCGTAAATGACTTAGTTTCTGAAAAGCTTTTGGAAATGGTGACGACAAATTATTCACTTTTTTTCTTTATTTTGGAAATTCAATAAAAAATCTTTGAATTTAATTGGAAATGGTGTAACTTATATTTTCCATAATTCTACAAAAAAACTAGAAATGTAGATAATTTTTTTTTCCAACACTTAAGGCACTTTCTGACGATAAAAAACTATTCAAGCCGTAAAACATTATTTTGGGTTAAATTATTTTTTTCAAAACAAATCTCGGACCACTGCATATGGGGCATTCCAGGCCAAATCACTCACTTTTAGACCCGACCCCTTTCGATTTATTTTATTTTTGGATATGTTTTAGTACTTATTAAGTGCAGCTTGGACACCAATTTTCAGCCTGTTATTCCAAGATGGTGTTGAGTAATCAATTTTTCAAAATGGCGATTTTTTCAAAAAAATGGAAAAATTAAAACTTTTAATTAATTTTGACCAGTTAAAAATATAGATATCTTAAAAAAAGTTGGACAACGTTTTGTTGGTATTTAAATGTAGTTTTAGAAAAAAATATTAAAAAAATTATTCGAAGTAATTATCATTTATTTTTTAACGTTTAAAAATTAAAATCAACTTTTTGAAAAAGTCCGAAACCTTCGATTTTTTTTTAAAAACGTCTAAAAGTTCTACTCTTAATTACGCAACTTTTAAGCCATAATTCGAGATGTGATCGCAATTTGTTCTATTTTTTTTCAAATTTTGAAAATTGCACCTTTTATTTTTTGACTCTGATTTATTTTATATGGTGCTCCAAAAAAATTAAATTGGTTGATACTGACCCTAACTTACCCTAGATATATTCATTTCGAGGCAAAAATACGCCTCACAAAATTTAAGAACGATCGGACATGGATAAGGTGCTCCGCATGGGCCTTGAAGTTTAGAAAACGGATTACAAGGAAAAATATGATTTTTTTTCTGTTTTCTCAATTTTTTTGGTATTTTAAGTTAAGTTTTAATTCAAGTGGTTACAGAATTATAATACGGAGTAAAATTCCTCTCTAATAAGGTACCAAAGACTGAAATCGGTTGAAAATCAGCCAAGTTATTACAACTTCCCCAGGCATCTAACGTATGGCAAAACACTTGATTAAGCAATATAATACGATTTTGGAAATTCATTGAAATTTTCTACTGTAATAACATTTTTTTATTCTTCAAGTTCAAATTTAATTAGATGACAAGTATTTTTCATATTGTGTTTTGCTAACATTTTTTAAATTAGTGCTAAAAATGCCTGCATTTTCAACACCCTTTTGAAATCTCTATTTTAAAAAAAAATGTATTTTTTTTGTTTCAAAATTTGGAAATACCAAAAAAATATTACACTGAAATATGAATAATGAAAAAATGTTATTACAGTAGAAAATTTCAATAAATTTAAAAAAAGGGACTCGTATTTTTTAACCAAGTGGTATGACACACGATAGATGCCTGGGGAAGTTGTAATAACTTGGCTGATTTTCAACCGATTTTAGTTTTTAGTACCTTACTAGAAAGGCATTTTACTCCACATCATAATTCTGAAATCACTTAAATTAAAACTTAATTTAAAATACCAAAAAAATTGCGAAAACAGAAAAAAAATCATATTTTTTCTTGTAATCCGTTTTTTAAACTTCAGGGACCATGCTAAACGCCTTACCCATGTCCGATCGTCCTAAATTTTTGTGAGACGTATATTTACCTCCAAATGAATATATTTAGGGTAAGTTAGGGTCAGTATCTACCAATTTTTTTTTTTTTTTTGGAGCTCCATATAAAATAAATCAGAGCCAAAACATAAAAGGTGCAATTTTAAAAATTAAAAAAAAATAGAAAGAATTGTGATCACATCTCGAGTTATAGCTTAAAAGTTGCGTAATTTAGAGTAGAATTTTTATAGTTTTTTACAAAAAAATCGAAGGTTTCGGACTTTTTCAAAAAGTCGATTTTAATTTTTAAACGTCAAAAAATAAGTGATAATTACTTCGAATAATTTTTTCATATTTTTTTTCTAAAACTACATTTAAATACCAACAAAAAGTTGTCCAACTTTTTTTAAAATATCTATATTTTTTAATGGTCAAAATTAATTTAAAATTTAAATTTTTTAATTTTTTGGAGAAAATCGCCATTTTGAAAAATTGATTTCTCAACACCATCTTGGAATAAAAGGCTGAAAATTGGTGTCCAAGTTGCATTTAATAAGGACTAAAACATATCCAAAAATAAAATAAATCGAAAGGGGTCGGGTATAAAAGTGAGTGATTTGGCTTGGAATGCCCCATATATAGCTGTAATTTCGCCATTTATCATTTCGAGCAAGTTTGGGCAACTTTTTTCGAAAGATATGGATCCATTCTATATCAAAAAAATATAGACCGATTGTATCGAACTGAGGATCGCTGAGGATTTTTTCGGCGAGAGGTAAATAGCTAAAAAATTATAACTTTTTTCACAAAAAACGCGAATTGCTGCCAGGCAAATGAGTTATATTTGTCTATGTTATTTTCGTTACAAAGGCTTATATATAAGGTTGAACCACTCAAACAAAAATTTAAACATTAGCAATAGAAGTTTGGTAAAAGAATTAAAAAATTATCTTAACTTTAAAAAATTTTTTACCAACTTTTTTAACTTAATTTAATCATAAAGTTAAGTTCAGAAAACCTGCTTCAATATATGCCCAACAAACTGGTAAACATTTTTTTGAGAATTTACAAATAACGACTTTTTTCCGGAAATCGATCTGTCTGGCCCTCTGTGCATTGGTTAACATTGAAGAGGGAATTTTCGGGACAGCCGATATAGCCTATTACTTGTTTTTTACATGGAGTTGGACAGATTTTCACTTGAAATCGAACAACTTCCTTAGCTATAGACGGTGCACGAAAACTTTTTTGATTGGTTGTTAAAATTGTTGTTATGACTGTAAGAATTTGTAGTTATTAGGGTGGCAGTAATTGTCATATTTAGTATATCGTGAACCTATATTCAAAATATGCCAACTCAAATTTGACGGAAATGAGTTTCCGATGGCAAATAGCACCCCTATGTAATACCTATCTGCCATAAAAATTTCAGAGCAAAAAAATAATTTGTTGTCGTTTTACATCCATTTTTGTTATTCTGCTAACTCAAAGTACATATTTTTTTGGTGGAAATAAATGCCAACTCCCATTGTAAATTTCCAAAAATTTTTCAAAAATTTTTTTAAAACAAATTAGACCACATATCTTATTGCATTTGCCATGCTAAACACGAATCTTGTAAAGATTTTGATATCTAATGACTGGTTCTCGAGATATTGCCATTTTGAAAATATCGGTAAATAGTGTTTGCAAAAAAAAAATTGCTTATATTTATGTAACTTTCAAACTATTTGTCAGATTGAAACATTATGAATGGGGCAAATAAAGTCAATGATATAAGCTTTCAAAATAGCTAGTTTGGAGTGACCCTATTGCAATACAGCGTGAGTTACTGAGTGCCAAAGTTGACCACCCTGAGATTAAAAGGCTTTCGGAGCTAGTAATTTTTAAAAATATGAAAAGATTTTTAATTTTTTGTTCAGTTTTTGCAATTACCGTACCAAGGATAACAAAAACCAAAAAAAAAAAAATTTTAAAAATTTTTTCAAAACAAATTTATTTTTATTTTCCGACAAAATATGCCAACTCTAAAAAAATATTTGTTTTTTGATATGGTAATAAATGCCATCTCTGAAAAATATGCAAACAAGTGCAAAATATGGAAATTTTTGCATAGGTAAAAATTGTTTAGAATATTTAAACCATCTTGTGGAAGGTACATTGTTTATTTTTGCAATAATACGCGAAATAACTAGTTTTGTAGCTCTCCTGAACAGTAAGCTTTTTCGAGTTGGCATTTATTGAATATAGTTCGACGATATATGTATGTTAGAGTGGCACTTAAAAATTAAATTTTCGAATTTCAAAATGGGCGGGTCGGAATATTGTGTAATTGCGTCTAAAAATGATTGTGTAAAAATTTCAGGAAAATCGAATAACTTTAACCCGTGCCGCTTTGAGGTCAAAGTTTCGGGTTTTTGGGGAAAAAGGACGATGATTTGAAAAAAAAAATAAAAAAAAGTTTTTATGAAATTAATTAAATTAAATTTTTTTTCATTTAGCTTTTACTCAAAACTACTTGGAAAAAATTATGTCAACTTTGTATGACATCATTAACCCGTTAAAAATTTCAAGCTAAAAATTACCATGAATTTAGGGGGGTACTTCAAATGAGTATTTTCGATTTTTTAAAAATTTTATTAAACAAAATTTTTAAATTCAACATTTCTATACAAGTCACTTATAAAAAACATCCTAAAGATTAAATATTAAAAAAATTGGGGATATACACCGACTCAATTTGTTTTTGCAGCCGTTTGATTTTTGTGGATTTCAAGGAAATTAGAATTTTGTGTAAATTTTTTTTTATGAAAATCGATTTTCAAATAAACTGACCAAATTTAAATTTTTTGCTGCTTCTTTTGATCAAATTAATTCAGTTAAGAACTATTAACTTTATTAGACATCGTTAACCCATATTGGCAGGGGACAAATGTGACCCAAGCAGCAAATTTAAAGTTTGTTTCTAGAATTTTAAGAATTTTATTGTTTCAAAATCATTTTGGTGGTCTATTACATACTAATTTATAGTGTCCGACCGAGTATTTGGCTTCGGCATTGGCCAAAGAGCAGCACTCGGCCAGTATTCGGCTTCGGCTACATTTTTGGCCAAATATGGCCTTATACCGAATAATTATATAAAACTTGTACGAACGTGTTAAAAAATGTTTTTGTGGAAAAAACAAACACTAAAAAAAAGTCTTGCACTCAAAAAAAAATTTTTACTCAAAACAGGTTTCACACTCGAAAAAATGTGCACTCAAAAAAAAATTATTTTTACAAAAATTAATAAAAAAAAAACATTTATGGATTCGGTCAAAATATATTTAAATAGTAAAAACAAATAAAAAAGTTAAATTTGACCGAATCCATAAATGTTTTTTTTAGTAATTTTTGTAAAAATAATTTTTTTTTGAGTGCACATTTTTTCGAGTGTAAAACCTGTTTTGAGTAAAAATTTTTTTTGAGTACAAGACTATTTTTTAGTGTTTGTTTTTTCCACAAAAACATTGTTTAACACGTTCGTACAAGTTTTATATAATTATTCGGTATAAGGCCATATTTGGCCAAAAATGTAGCCGAAGCCGAATACTGGCCGAGTGCTGCTCTTTGGCCAATGCCGAAGCCAAATATTCGGTCGGACACTATAAATTAGTATGTAATAGACCACCAAAATGATTTTGAAACAATAAAATTCTTAAAATTCTAGAAACAAACTTTGAATTTGCTGCTTGGGTCACATTTGCCCCTGCCAATATGGGTTAACGATGTCTAATAAAGTTAATAGTTCTTAACTGAATTAATTTGATCAAAAGAAGCAGCAAAAAATTTAAATTTGGTCAGTTTATTTGAAAATCGATTTTCATAAAAAAAAATTTACACAAAATTCTAATTTCCTTGAAATCCACAAAAATCAAACGGCTGCAAAAACAAATTGAGTCGGTGTATATCCCCAATTTTTTTAATATTTAATCTTTAGGATGTTTTTTATAAGTGACTTGTATAGAAATGTTGAATTTAAAAATTTTGTTTAATAAAATTTTTAAAAAATCGAAAATACTCATTTGAAGTACCCCCCTAAATTCATGGTAATTTTTAGCTTGAAATTTTTAACGGGTTAATGATGTCATACAAAGTTGACATAATTTTTTCCAAGTAGTTTTGAGTAAAAGCTAAATAAAAAAATTTAATTTAAGTAATTAATTTCATAAAAACTTTTTTTTATTTTTTTTTTCAAATCATCGTCCTTTTTCCCCAAAAACCCGAAACTTTGACCTCAAAGCGGCACGGGTTAAAGTAATTCGATTTTCCTGAAATTTTTACACAATCATTTTTAGACGCAATTACACAATATTCCGACCCGCGCATTTTGAAATTCGAAAATTTAATTTTTAAGTGCCACTCTAATGTATGTATGTATGTAATTGATCCATGATTGATTCTCAGTTCATTTATCTATCCGTTCGTCTGTAGTGAAAACGATGCAGTCCAAAATAAAAGAAATTTGGTACGAATATTTTTTATGGTCCCAGGCAGGTTAAGTTTCAAAATGGGCAAAACGGACTAGGGGGATAAAATCTCACACTTAAAGAAGTAAACAAAACTCTGAAAAAAACCATATTACTTTAGTGCAAAAAGCAGATTAATTAATTCGGCACCGCCGAAATTACCGCTCTCATTTTTTTTTTTAATTGGAGGTTATAAAATCAACACAACCAACTTTACTACTATCACTAGTTTTTTTTTTTATTTTATTAAAATAAATTTTAGTTTAGAAACTGTTTGAAAAGTACAAATTTGTAAACAAGTTCCCAAATAGTAGTTTGCACTCAAATATTATGGGTTTTCTTGCTCAGGAATCCTTTTAATTCGTTTAAAGATACATTTGATGTATTGCCTCCCTAATATATAGACATACGAATTGTGTGTCATGGATTTATTTATTTTTTTGTTCCATGGAATTCTCATCATTATTGACATTATTATGTTTTTAAGTCGTATGAGTTGGTCTGTCTTTCTGACGAACCAACAACGTTCGAATCCTTAGTTACAATATATGTTGTCATTTAGGTTTTATTCCATTTTTACTAGACAAAGGACTTGTCCAGACACTCCCAGCTAAATTTTCTGTTCCCAAATATAGTTACCAGATCGCATTATATTATCCTGCAATCGGTTCTACAGAACATTTCTTTTCAATGATATTTGTTGAAATTCTTCAAAAGCATTCCTTTTTACGAGTAATTGTTTTGAAAAATTATTTTACATTGAAAATTTCGTTGTGATTACCGTACACTCAAAAAAAAAAAAAGTTTGTAAAATGACATAAGATCCCCGTGATTTTACGGGGCAGGTTTTGTAAAATATGTACTAGCAAGAATCCCCGTAATGTTACGGGGATAATTTGTAAATTGATTTAACAAAAGAAAATGTAAATTTACATTTTTTTTTTTGTAAAATATTAACTTCAAGGTGAACATTTTTTTTGTAAATTTTCAAAAAATTTGGAATAATTTACAAAACAAAATTGTAAACTTACAAAAAAGGTTGTTATTTTACAAAGAAAAAATGGAAAATGAAAAAAATAAATTGTAGATTAACAAATTATTTGGTACAACTACTGTTTTTACCTCAAAAAAATACTGAAAACACGTATACTTACAATAAAATTTGTAAATTTGCAAAAAAAAATAAAGTTTACAAAACAAATTGTAAACTTACAAAAAAAGTTGTAAATTTACAAAATAAAGTAGAAAATCAAAAACCAAAATTGTAAATTTACAAATTGTTTGGTTAAACTACTGTTTTTTATGGCAAAAAACTTGTATATTTACAATAAAAAGTGGTAAATTTACAATTTTTATTGTATATATACCATTTTTCTTATTTTTTTGCCGTAAAAACAGTTGTTTAACCATAAAATTTGTAAATTTACAATATTTTGTTTTTTAAATTTTCATATTTGTTTTGTAAATTTACAAAAAATTTGGTTTATTTACATATTTGTTTTGTAAATTTAAAGGTTTTTTTCCATTAGTGCATCTTATTTTTCCTTCTTCGGCTGCTGATTTTTTTTTTCTCACTTGAACACTTTTAACAAACTTTTTAATGTATAACACTACACTTTTTTTTTTTTTCGACTTTTCGTTTTTCTTAAGTAGAACATATGAGAATCAAAAGAAATTTCTTATATTTTCAGGAAAAATTAGTTAAAAAATAACAATTTTTTTTTAAATTTTTAATTATTTTCACAAGTATTTTTAAAACATCGGAAAAAAAATTTTGGATATTGTAGATTGGATGTTTAAGTACCTGTTTAAATAAGAAAAACTTAATTTTTCATAATTGGCAGCTTTTTATTGACATTTTAGGTGCCAAATTTAAAAAAAAAATTACCAAAAATATATGGTACAATTACCAAAAAATGGTAAAAATTCAAAAAAAAAAACTAGAACAATTATATAGTAGAAACACATAAAAATTGTGGTATTTTACTTAACGCAAATTACCAAAAAATGGTGTAAAAATTAATTTTTTTTGCCAAAACTTACAATTAGTTGAAAAATTTTTGTGTCCGGAACTTAAAAAAGTTCCAAAAATTTTTTTCATGAAGTTTGTTATTTATAAAAAATTATTTTTAACTAAATTTTTTACTCCAAATCGCAAAAAAAATCTGAACTTAGAAAATTTTTGCGTGTCCTATTGTTGAATAATTAATTTTTTTTTTGTAAAACAACAATAATTCTAGTAATAAAATAAGTTTTGTAAAATTACATTGGAATTTTGTACTTTTCAATACATACATTTCAAACTGAAAACCTTGTAAACGATCTTAAAAAAAATGTTTGTAATAACACATTTTTTTTTTTGGTAGAAAGACTAAATAACATCAAGTAAAATTTTGTTGTACAATAACAGTTTTCTTGTGTAAAAAAACTAAACACCTTGTAATATTTTTTTAATTTGTAAAATAATAAATTTTTTTGTAAATTTACCTAAAACATTTGTAAAATAAATTTACCAACATATAATAGTAAAATTACAAAGCAAACTGTAGTTTTCGTTTTATTAAATATACAACAAGCCGATTCAGATTGAACACCATCTCTTTTAACAAATAAAAACCAAATGTCATTATTCTGCAATACTTCTACTTATAGGTTTGTGATTTTTGACTTACACTCACTCACGCTCACGACAGGAATTTTTGAATCACGCACACTCACTCACGACCATAGTTTTTTTACTCACACTCACTCACAATCACGTTAGTAAATTTATTACAACTCACACTCACGTGCACTCACGCAAGCTTCACTCACACTCACGTTGACTCACACTCACGAAACACTTATTTATACAAAAAAAATTCAAAAACTAAAATTTCAAAAATATTTAACAATTTTCAGCAAAATTTAAAGTTGAGCAATTTTTTGTTGCTTTTTTTGGTTCAAAAGGAAATAAGAGGAGAAAATAAATCACGCAAACTCACGCAAAAAAATCGACTCACGCACACTCACTTACGCAAAAATCTTACTCACGCACACTGACTCACGCAATTTTTTTCTCCACTCACACTCACTCACAATCACGTGAGTAAAATTGAAATCAGTCACATTCACGGGTAATCACGCGTGAATCACGTGAATCACGCTCTAATCTGCTCATGTGCCCATCTCTAGTTTGAGGGACAGATGTACTAATTTCATAATATATATTTTTTACTAATTAAAAATATAAAATTTCAGTACCCGAGTAAAAAAAAAAACTTTTAAGATCTAATTTGATCTCAAAATTGGCTGTATCAAGTTGTATCAAATAATTATCTAATTGTATTATTTTAGATACACAAATATAAAAAATGATACAATTAGATCCGAATTTTGGTCACATCCAAATAAATCCAGTTGATCTTAATTTATATAAATAAATGTAGATTTATATAATTATATAAAGTCATATATATTTATGTATAACCTCAGATAAGAAAATGGAGCCATATAAAATCTTTCATATAATTAGATCTGAGCATATAAAAACTCATATATATTTTAATATTATTGTATCAAATTATATATTATTATATCAAAACTTTTTTACTAGGGTATGTATAATATTTTGTAAAATTGTTTTACACTTTCGGGTTAGAAATTGTTAAACAATACTAATAAATGTTTTTGAAATTTTCCATTTCTCTGGTTCTCTTTTAAATAGTATTTTATTTTAATTAAAAAAAAAAAAAAACATAAAAACATTTCTATATGTATGTGTTTATAGTTTTTGTGGTCAATATTTTCCCCATAAAAGTCAAGTGAAAAATTTAAAACAAAAAATATAAACAAAATTCATGTTCAAAAACATAATAGGTGTGTTTTGTTATATCATGTAAAAAATTTCGTTAATTTAATACAAACGAAATTAAATTTTATAAACAATTTTTTACACGCAGCACTCAAGATCAGAGAAACAAGCCAATTAGGTTTTCTAACCTCAACCGCGTCTTAAGTGACCCCACTGACTTTCAGTAAGTTATTTGCAATTAAAAATCTGGTCTAAAAACTTTTCGATCACATCAGGTTTTTCAGAAAATAAAGGTAAAAGTTAAAAAAAAATAGCGGATGATCACGATGTGATTGCGACTCAAAAGTTAGTCTAGGTATAGCCAAGACATTGCTCTTAAGGATGCAGAGCTCATTTAGTCAGTCGCATTAACCCTAACAACCCCAATTTTCTTGGTGTCTTATTTTCCAACAACTTTTTTTTTTCACTACTAATTATATGAAAGAAACTTGATGTGAATGGAAACCCTGCTTATGTACGTGATCACAATTATTCTCCTGGTCATAAATTCGGTCTTCGAACTTTTCCATTACATCAAGTTGTTGAGAAATGTAAAATATAAAACAATTGCGTATTTTGACATATTTGACAACTCTTAGCGGATGAATCCGATGTGCTGACGACTTAAAAGTAAGTGGTCTTTGAGAAGCATAACTCATTTTATCAGTCGCATTAACCGTTGGAGAACCACTAGTCTTTTAATAAGTTCTTTGCCCCTAAACATGTTTTTATTCGATACTGGGAAATGGGATATCAATAAAACATAAATGGGCGACTGACCAAATGAGTTCTGCATCTTAAAGAGTAATGCTTTATCCTCGACTTATTTTAAAGTCGGCATTACATTGGGTTCATTCCCTATGTGTTGTTAAAAATACCCAGAACGGCGATTTTTTTTAACTCTGACATCAATTTTCCCAAAAACCTGCTGTGATAGACAAGTTTGGACACTGGATTTTTACCACCAAAACTATTGCAATCAAGTGTATACAGATTGAAAAATCTCAAGTTTAAAAAACGCAACTTATATAGCAAACATAAAATTTCTATGTATGTATTTACCACTACTAGTACAACTACACTTGTACTCGTTCGTATAAATTTTATTAAAAACATTTTTAACTCAAAAAACCTAAAAATATAATTAATGGTTTAGTATAGTGGTCTTGTAAAACATGCCGCACGTGTTGACCCACAAAAAGAAATTCACTACATTTTATACATAAAACAAAAATAACAAAAAATATTAGAGAAGCAAGAAAAAAAAACATGCTGTTACATAGTACAACTGCAGAGATGATGTACCTACAATACTAAGCTTGTAACATAATTTTAACCATTTGATAAAAAAAAATATTTGTAAATATGTATTAGTTTTACTCTTTGGTTTCCCGGCACTCAAACACTCATACTATTAGCAAAGAATTTATTTGTATGTAAATATTAAATACTTATCTTTGTTATCGTAATTAACTTTTACATTTGAATGGTAAATCGAGTTTTCTTATGCAGTAAAACCTGTAAGGGTTAAAGGTATGATAAGTTTTTTATTATATTATAAACTAGTGCCCCCATTTCCCGGTTCTCAGGAATACCGGTATTCCTGGTTCTGGTACCGGTTTCCCGGTTCTAGATATATTCTCGGGAATACCGGTATTCCCGGTTCTGATACTGGAACCGGTTCTCAAAAAACAAAAAAATACTATACCATAAAATATTTAAATTACACTATTTAATCAGTATTTTAGAAATATTTAATTGTGTTTGTAAAGTAATTAAAAAATCTTGTAACATTTTTTTTTTTTCTAAAACTCATAAAAAAAAATGGAAATGGCCTTTTTCACAAATTTTGTATTATTTTTGGCAAAAGAGAAGAAAAAATTTTAATTGTACAAAATTTTACAAAATATACATACCGGTTATCCCGGGAATACCGGTAATACCGTCAGAACCGGAACCGGGAATAATTCAAGAAGCTTTCTGACCACCCAAAAAGCGCATTTTTCAAATCTAGCGCGTTTTTAAAAAAGGCGCTGAACTGGCGCGTTTTCACTTTTTCATTTAGCGCCTTTAGCGTTTTCGTTCTAGAAGTAATCACTTTGAGAAAAAATGTACATTTTACAACAGAAACGTCCTAATAACAGTCTTAAATCCATTGTTGTAGTACAACCATAGAAATGTAAAACTTTGTTGAAAATTAAAAAAAATAAGGTTTTTATAATAAAAATAGAAACCAATTTGGTAAAAAAAAATATTTAACAATTTTTTGCAGTTACTCTATGAATATGCCTAATGATTTTATAAAAAATTTTATTAAAACCGTTAAATTAAAATGATTTTTTAGCGCTTTTTAGCGTTTTTTTACTTTATTCAAATTTAGCGCTTTTTATCGCCTTTTGAGTCACTGTTTTGCGCGCTTTGACTGTAAAAAGTTGTCAGACACTTGCTTCACTGGTATCTAGGGAACTGCGAGATGTTTCTGATTTGTCGGATGCCAAAATTCAATATCTTAGGAGTATCATAAGAAGCTCAAATTGTTTTAACGGCAGGGGCTAGTAGGGGAGACTGTTACATGTCCGTAGTATCACAACGGACCTCTGAGTCTATGTGAGTTTTGGAAGAACGTTATTTCTTAAATCATCCCTACATTGAGGCAGCGCGACCCGGCTTAGGAGGTCTCTGAAAATCTGAAGACATCAAAATGGTGAAATATTCGGAGGCTTTTTCTGGGCTTTTGGATCAAGTACCCTTATTTTAACCGAATAGTTTGGCGGAAATTGACTGTCTGGTTGACCATATAACTAGTGTTTGTAATAGGTATCTGGATGTGTCCTGCTCTTTTGCAAATCCTAGGCGCAAAAAAAGCCACTTTGATTGTAAAATGAGTTTCAGATGAGCAGAGATTCCTGCAGAAAGCACTTTAATTTGCATCCCGAAAATAAAAAAAAAATATCTCCATTAATTTTGAGGACACAACAAAATGTCCAAGAACATTTTTTTAAATTTTAACATGTAGAACCCGAAAGTTTTCCGTGTAATAGTTTTTAAGTTGTCTAGTTTTTACGACTCTCAAGAACCTAATGGTCCCCGAAAATCACGTATCCCAAAACCTAAGCAAGAGCGAACGAAACTGACTAAAATTTTGGACAAAAAACTATGATTAGCCTTAAAAGACCCAATTGTCTCTAGGCTATCTCGAGCCATCGGGCACAAAACCAATGGGGTCTTTACCCAATCGGGTCCTCAAATGTGTACAAACTGAAGTTAAATCAAATTTTTCTCATTTTCTAGTTTGAATCGGCAAAGTATTAAATAATTTTTAATTT
The DNA here is from genome assembly GCA_963921195.1 of Pegoplata infirma. Lineage (NCBI taxonomy): Eukaryota > Metazoa > Arthropoda > Insecta > Diptera > Anthomyiidae > Pegoplata > Pegoplata infirma. The sequence goes on from OY992538.1 coordinate 160,878,643, forward strand.
TTTTAGTGGTTGGAGTTTATAAAAGATTCGACATAGCCGAATTTAACACACTCACTCGTTTTTAATATACTTATGCCGAGTTTTTGAGTTGTAAAATTGATTGGTTTTAGGTTTAAACTGAGTTAAAACCACAAATTCTGTTTTGAGATGTAGTTTATTTTAAGTCTAGCTCAGCAATCTTGGAGAGTTAAACTAAGGTACAAAAACGTCAAAAAACACCTCTGATTTTCAAATATACTGGTTATGTTGCCATGTTGTGGTATTTTAATGGAAAAAATGTGCGATGATGGCAACTATTCTAATTGGAAATGCGATATTTGGTATGGTAATACCGCGTTAATCGACATTTGCTAAACTTGAACTGAACCACAGAATGCTTGGTTAAACTTGGTTTTAATTTAATAAAGTTTAATAAAACTCCCGTTTAAACTAAGTTAAAGCGATATGTCAAAAACGCAGCCAGAAGATGTAATTCGAACCTTAGTTACAACACAAACTCATCAGAGTTTAAAGCGATAAAATATGTTAGCTTATTCCCCACTGTATTTAATTTGTGAGTATGTGGGCGTTGTATCTCAAAATATAAATAAACTAAATAAAATTTCAATACTACAAAACTTGTTTTTTAACACTTTCACATTGTTATTTTTACCTTGCAAAGCAAATAAGTAACAAATACAAAGAAGTTAGCATTCACACCCACATACAAACTAAATTATCTACATCTATGAAAAAACTATGACATTTGGCAACACTTAAACCGTTCTATTTTCAATTTAAACGATACCAACTGGTAGGGAAAATGACTTTAAAACAATTTGTTACAAGTTTAGCTAAAACTTTCAACTCCTTTTGGTTTGTCTCATTTAAAAATAAACTTTTTTGTTGCTGTGTCTATTTTTACCAATGAAGGAGTAAAAAAAACACACACAAAACTTAAAGAACCTCTGGCATGCTAAAAGTTTTCGTCATGTCTCTTATTGTTGGTCCATATACTACATAGTAATAGTAAAGTACATAGCACATACTAACTTCATACATATGAGGCATTCCACACCAAATTTCCAGCGAAAGAAAACACGTGACCCATCGAATTTAACTTTTCTATTTGTTTTTATTTAAATTTAGATGTTTCCCTATCAGCACAAAAAAAAATCAGAAGCGCGTTTTTCGTTTTTTTTTTCAAGAAAATCATAAATATTAAATTTTATAATAATTTTGTAATTTTCTTGTATTTGATTGTTTCAACATAACGTATGAGTTACAAATATTTGCGAAATTCATTGATTTCTAACTCATACGCCATGTTGGAACAAGAAAATTACGAAGGTATTAGGAAATAACTGATGTTTTTATTTATTTCGGTTTGAGTCTATATTAATTATTTCTAAGAAATAATTATTTTTGTTGTACAATGAGAAAATCTGAAATAATTAATTGACAACTCAGGCTAAGTGGAGATGTCGACAGCTTTCGGAAGAAGCCACCCTTCCTTCGTCAGCACTTTTCGATTGTCACTGTAGGTGTGTACGATTAAAATCAGCTATTAAACGTACATTAAGGTGAAAAAGATGACAATGCAATTTAGTAATATTTCTAAGAAATAGAAATTCGAAATATGAATTCAAACCTAACGGACATTTTTCAAGACTTGAAAAGTCCTACTAAGGGTTGCAACTCTGAGAAAATCTACTACAGTGTAAGAAATTACAACTGTGTTAGAAAAAGTAAAAAATAGATTAGAGGTATTCAGAGTCTTGTTACCAGGCCTGGCAATGTAGCAAAAGAGTACTTCTTTCAAAAAATACATGTGTTTTGAAAGGTAATTTTAAAAAGTGCTCTTTTACCACCAGTGCCAGGGCTGGCAAGTAAGACTCTGAATACCACTATTGATTAAGTTCGTGCTGAACGTAACATATGGGTGATGAAATGTGATATAATTCCCGTCATCTTTTTCACCTTAAGTACGTTTAATAGCTGATTTTAATCTTACACAACTACAGTGACAATCGAAGAGTGCTGACGAAGGAAGGGTGGCTTCTTCCGAAAGCTGTCGACATCTCCACTTAGCCTCCCTGCAAAAAAAGTCATTACCACTTCCCAGTGGAGTGCTTTAAAACTAAAACAAATGTATTGAAATACAACAAAAATAACAAAAAACACAAGACAAAAACACACAGTTTTTTCTACTCCAGAATTCATAGATATTCAGCTCTTAACTCATTACCTATCGCGACACCTCATACAAATGTAAGTAGATATTCAGTAGATAAGAACTACTCCAGGGAAGTAGTTGGAAGTTGTTTGAAAGCTCGGAGTACTTCTTATCTACTGAATATCTACTTACTTGTGTATGGGATTGTCGCGGAAGGTAATGAGTTAAGAGCTGAATATCAACTTTTTATGGAGTAGAAAAGAAGTCCTTTGCGATTTTTTCTTGTTTTTTGTTATTTTTGTTGTATTTCATTACATTTGTTATAGTTTTAAAGCACTCCAAATAGAAGTACTCCGAACTTTTTTTGCAACACATGTCAATTAATTTTTTCAGATTTTCTCATTGTACAACACAAATAATTATTTCTCAGAAATAATTAATATGGACTCAACCCGAAATAAATAAAAACTTCAGTTATAAAATATAAATTCCAACAATATATAAAAAACGGTATTAGGAAATTTAATATTCAAATGCGATTTTCTCAAAAAAAAAAAAACGCAAAATGCGGTTCAGTTTTTTTTTTGTGGACATCTAAATTAAAAAAAAAAAAATGGCCGGATTTTTGATAAATTATTTTTTTTTTTTTAAATGTGAAATTTCGTATCTTGCTCTGAAAAATGTTCATAATAAATCGATTAATCGATGGCCCATAAAAATATACAAGCACGTACATTTTTGAGATTATGGTTCATATCCTTTTAATTTGATAAATATTTAGTCAAGACTACTCGACACAAATTTGGCAATTTTTTCAAAATTTAGCCACGCCTTCTAAGCCCCAGTTTTTGAAAAATTGAAAATCCAAAAACTCAATTTTCTTAGTTCCATATAGGGCTATCAATACAACTTATTCAGAAATCCATTGAACACATGTTTTTCTGTAGCGGAACATTTGGGGTGGAATGCCTCATATGTATGTATAACTAATCGGGTATACACGTAAATTTCGTATGTTTATGAAGTATCAACAGTCCAAATAAACTTATGGTAGTGTAGTGGTAGTAGCCCAAAATAACTTTTAAGACTTTGGTAACAGTGGTTAGTTTAATGTTGTTAACTTATTGTTAGTTTAAATAAAAAAAACTTTTAGTTTTTTTATAAAGCCTAAAAACTCTTTTAACAATATTAAGACTATTCTCCAAAAATTTACATTTACTGTCCAATGTATATAAGCAGACATTAGGGTGTTTTATATCAGCATTTTTATTCTAAATTTTAAAACCAAACTTTTTGGAATAGATTACATAGTTAGAGTTAAATTCGGCTTTGCCGAACATCTTATACCCTCAAAATATATATAAAAAAAAACATGTGAGAAAATTATAGTCGGACAAGACTGATTATATAATACCATACATCAGTGTTTTCCGTAAAATGGGTTCCAAGTCCAATTGAATCTATTCTCTGTATATCTCCTTAATACGAATCTGTCATCATAAAAGTTGTGTCAAATCGCTTTCTTGAGATATAAGCTTTTTCGTTTTTTGTGGACCAAGCCCTTAAAACCAACAAATTTTTAAATATTGGAAAAATGTGTATGAAAATTAAAATTTCCGACCTTTTTCCAATATTTTTTCTGACCATACCTAACCTCTATCTCCACTTCGGTCCTACAGCAGAGAAAACGCTTCTTCATATTGATGAAAAGTTCCATCAATATGATAAAATGTTACATCATTTTTCGTCCAATGTAACTTGTCATCAATATGATAAAGCGGTGTCATCAATAACATTTTTTATACCCTCCAACTACAGTATGGGGGTATACTCACTTTATCATTCCGTGTGTAACGCATCGAAATATCGGTCTAGGACCCCATAAAGTATATATATTATTGATCAGTGATCGATTCTAAGACATTCTAGCGATGTCCGTCTGTCCGTCCGTCCGTCCGTCTGTCCGTCCGTCTGTGGAAGACACGATACAGTCCAAAATAAAATTGTTAGACTCCTGAAGTTTGGCAAAAAATTTGTCTTATGTTCATAGGCTGGTTAAGTTCGGAGATGGGCAAAATCGGACCAGGGGGAAAAAAGTTCCCCTTGAGGAACTAAACCAGCCTCTAAAAAACACCATATTTTTTAAAGTTTTTTTGTGTTTTTGTTTAACAAATGCAACATTTTTATGCTTCAAGAAGCTCAAAGTTTTACATTTGGACCCGGGGGATTAGAAAATATCGTTTTTTCGGCCCGCCCCCTTTGTGGGCGTGGATTAACAAAAATTGTAAAATACTGATAAACTTGTATTTCTTTAGTGCGAAAAGCATAAGAATGAATTTTTAAACATATATTTCGAGGGCAAATTTGTCCCCCCAATGACCACTATCGACCTCCCCCCCCCAAAAAAAAAAATAAAACGACCTTGGATTTTTTTTTTGCATGTTGGAGGGTATAAAAGATTCGGCACAGCCGAATTTAACACTCTTACTTGTTTTTTGTTAAATAAAAAAAAATTAAAAAAAAAAAACAGTTTTTTGTTATTTGATTTTATTTAATTTATTTTTATTTACTTACAATTGTTTGCGATTTTCTATTTTTAAAAACTTACATCTTTTTTCGTATCCACCAAGATTTGAACGCCGGAACTCTTGTTCATTGGGCTTAGCGTCTAGCCACTTACCTACAGAATATCAACAAATAATAACACTGCGGAGCACTAAAAAATAAACATATCTACATATGTTTTCTTGCAAAATGCCGTTAAAGGTTTGCTGATTTCGAGCCAGTTTTTTAACAACAAAATTTGCAAAGTTGATGATTTATAAATTTTATGATATGGAAAACAAAGATATGACTTGTAGCAACATTTCTTATGAAAAATTTGGTTTAAAGCTTTTCATCTTAAGTCCTTAAATTCGCGAATTTCTTCATGGTTTAAGGTTTTCGCGAAATTAACAGACAAATTGGTCTCGGATAAAAAACTAGCTTTTAATGAATCAAAACTGCATCCATAACAATACGAATAGTGGACAAAAAACAGCTATGTTGTATGGACCATCATGATGAAAATCGCGAAAAACCGTTTTTTTTTTTTTATATGGCAGCATCACTTTAAGAGATGATTTAACGCTCCATGATTTTGTATATAATGGGGGAACCTTAAACAACTACCTGACCAAAAATTTGGCCAAAAAAGTTTTCATTTGCAAAAGTTATCTTAACAAAAACTATCAGCTTTAATAAAAGAAAATAAAATAAATTTAAAATGAGCTTTTAATTTTATTTCCATACAAATTGTTTTTGTTTTTAAAATCGACTTTCAAAAAATGTATTGAAAATTTAAAATTTAAAATAAAACTTTTGTTAAAATAGACTTTTTGTTTTCTTGTGGTAAGGGCCTATTATTATTTCAGTGTTTGCCATACAATAATTATAGTTTTTATTAAGATAACTTTTGCAAACGAAAACTTTTTCGGACAAATTTTGGGTCAGTTCATTGTTTAAGGTTCCCACATTATATAAGTACTAAAAGATGGAGCCTTAAATCATCTCGTAAATGGATGCTGCCATATACAAAAAAAAACGGTTTTAGCGATTTTCACAATGATGGTCCATATAACATAGATGTTTTTTGTCCACTATTCGTAGTGTCATGGATACCGTTATGATAAAAAAATGCAAGTTTTTTATCAGAGACCAATTTAGGGGTTAATTTCGCGAAAAGAGCTTAAGATGAAAAGCTTTAAACCAAATTTACATTAGAAATATTTGTTCAAGTGATATCTTTGTTTTTCATGCTATAATACTTAAAAATCATTAGCTTTGGATTTTTTTTGTTAAAAAGTAGCTGAAAATCAGCCAATCTTTAATGACATTTTGCAAGAAAACTGTAGCATACATCGAAAAATAGAGTACGCCATTCGATTCAGCATATCCGAAATATATAGAAATGATGGTAGTACCTCTTGTTTTCTAAAATAGTGGTTAGTTTTGTCACGCAGTGTAACACTTTAAAGCCGTTTTGTTTGTTGTGTACTAAATATAACGCTAAAATTTGTGTGTAACTATGCTCTTCTAAAAGCTGTGAGAGGGGAAGAGATGGATATTGTACAATAGGGTGGCTCGTTTTTGGGCTTTTCTCTCTGATCAAATTCTAATACCCGCCAAAAGTGTCGGTCCCCTAAGGGTAACTCACATGCAAAATATCACTCCGATCGGAGTTTATCTTCTGTCTCCACTTTGAGCCTCAAAATTGGGGTTTTCGCAAAAAAGGACTTTAAAAAAAAAAATAAAAATTAAGTTTTTTTATTAAAATAATTAAAAAATTATTTTTGTATAATATTTGATCGTAAATACTTAAATATGAAATTTAAAGATTTTACGGTATCATTAACCCGTTCAAACTTGATACCAAAAAAATTGCATGATTTTGGGGGCGTTCTCAAAACGCCTTTTTGCAAAATTTGAAAATTTTATTAAAAAAAAATTTTAAATATACCATTTTTTCTTTCTGAATTCATTAAGAACACATTGGAGAAGAAAAATGTGAAATATGGCGGATATCCGTCGAGCCACTTATCGGGAATCGCGGGGGGAAGTTAGCAAATTTCAAGGAAATGTTGGTTTTATCAATAATTTGGATTAATAAATTTTTATAAATTTAATTTTTGTGCGCATTAACGGTTTTTTGGTGTCGTGGCATTCTATTATATAACTTTAAGTCTGTCATGAAATCGTATCGATCTAGGACGTCTTAAACCCACATTGGCGGGGGGTCAAAAATTACCCCCTCGGAAAATTTGAAGTTTAGAGCTTAAATTTTATGCTATAAAAAAGTATAAAACGGCTTTTGTGTTTTTTACCCCAACTATTATTTCGTATTATTATATTATATTTAAAAAAATCGTTAACCCTTCTTGGTAGGGGGTCAAAAATGACCCATTCAATAAAAAATATATATTTTGTTGATATCAAAAAATTCAAGCACTATGCCTAAAAGTTTTTTCCGGGGTCATTTTTGACCCCTGGTCAATGTGAGTTAAAGATATCTTAAATATGTGAGATTTTAGGGCTGATTTAAAGTTATCTAACAGATTGCCACAAATTAATTTTATATGAAAAAATATATACTTTTTATTGAATGGGTCATTTTTGACCCCCTACCAAGAAGGGTTAACGATTTTTTTAAAGATAATATATTAATACGAAATAATAGTTGGGGTAAAAAACATAAAAGCCGTTTTATACTTGTTTATAGCACAAAATTTAAGCTCTAAACTTCAAATTTTCCTAGGGGGTCATTTTTGACCCCCAGCCAATGTGGGTTAAAGACGTCCTAGATCTGTAAGATTTCATGACAGACTTAAAATTATCTAATAGAATGCCACGACACCAAAAAACCGATAATTTGCACAAAAATGAAATTTATAAGATTTTATTAATCAAAATTATTTATAAATCCAACATTTCCTTAAAATCCGCTAACTTCCCCCCACGATTCGCGAAAAGTGGCTCGACGGATATCCGCCATATTTCACATTTTTCTTCTCCAAGGAGTTCTTAATGAATTCAGAAAGAAAAAATGGTATATTTAAAAATTTTTTTTAATAAAATTTTCAAATTTTGAAAAAGGTGTTTTGAGAACGCCCCCAAAATCATGCAATTTTTTTGGTATCAAGTTTGAACGGGTTAATGATACCGTAAAATCTTTAAATTTTGTATTTAAGTATTTACGATCAAATATTATACAAAAATATTTTTTTAATTATTTTAATAAAAAAACTTAAATTTTTTTTTTTTTTTTTTTTTAAGTCCTTTTTTGCGAAAACCCCAATTTTGAGGCTCAAAGTGGAGACAGAAGATAAACTCCGATCGGAGTAATATCTTGCATGTGAGTTACCCTTAGGGGACCGACACTTTTGGCGGGTATTAGAATTTGATCAGAGAGAAAAGCCTAAAAACGAGCCATCCTATTGTACAATCAACATTTTATCTGAACATAATAACACCATATCTCCACTCCCTTAGGGGTTCCCATACATTATAAAAACATGTATTTTAAAAAACTAATACAAAAACAAAAAAAATTGATGGGACCCCTAAAGAGTAGAGTTGAAAATAAAGGGTAGGTATATTCTGAGAAAATTTTGGATTTGAAAAAATATTGGAGGTAGATCATACATTTTACTCCTCTAGGAGCACAATTGGAGCGAATGGGAGCTCCGTTAGGAAGTGAAGATAGGAGTTAGGAAAGTTCAGGAAAAATTTTGGGGTCGGAAAATTAATAGAGGTGGGTCTCACGTTGCACCCCTCCAGGGGCGTTTTTAGGGCAGCTGTATGGGTTTTTCTGGATTTTACCCTTTAACGCCTAAATTTTTCCCCGATATGGGGCCATATGGCCCTAACCCACCTCCCTCATTTTTTGGCTCATGCTTTTTTTAACCAAACAAAATTAGAGGATCGAACCGAAAACTGGTTCACTTTACTACACCTAATAGTACATATCGTCGGTGCGCCAACCTGGTGTGTGTTTTTTTAAATTTTTGGAGAGGCTTACAAATTAGCTTTATTTTGACCTTTCGCGATGCTTAAAAACAATATTTCTTTTATAAATATTTAAAAAGTATTGCAAATTTTCTATTTACATTAATTTAAATTTAAAAAAACATCGCAAAAGTACCAAATTTAGCTGTTATTAAAGACTCTTCAAAATATGTTAAAATACACATACCAGTTTTGGTTGGCGCACCAACTGCTAAAAAAAAAAACTTTTTTTAAATTTAAAAGTTATAATTTTTTTTATAGATATCCCACTCGCATCCCACTAAGCGACCCAATAGCTCTCAAAGGAAAAAATCTAAGCTTTCTTTTGAGTAAAAAAAGGTAAATTTTGACAAAAAATTCAAAAAAGTTTTGCATTTAAAAAACAAATAAAATCCAACAATTTGTTTACCTACGAAAACATTAAAAAAAAATGTAAAAATAACCTACGAAATGGGTAATTTTTACAATTTTTCTATTAAATTTTATTTAAAAAAAATTCTAATAAAATTTTTGGGGAATCTATCCCGCAATCAACTACATTCTGGCCAGACACTCTACCCATCGTGCCAAAGTCACTTGATACAAACAAGTTTTTATATTTCTATTATTAATTTTTTGAATTTTTTGTTCTACAAAAAAATAACCCACACAAGTAGCTAAAAACTAATGATTTCTCCTAAAAAAATGCCAACAATTTAAAAAAAAAAGTACACGAATCATTAAAAATCAAAGAAAATCCCTTATTTTTACTTACAGAACAAAAATAAATGACTTTAAAAATTTAATGCTAATGAAAGTCTTTATTTTTTATGTTGTTATTTTTTAAACAACGAACAGAAATAGTCATTTAAAAAAACTGAACGTTAAAAAATGGTTTTTATAAAAACTTTTCAAATAAGCTACAGACAGTTAATGACATAATTTTTTGAGTGTGTTTATTTTGAAAGTTTTTTTGTGTTATTGACAATCTGTCACTAATGATTTCTTGAAGATCCCCTTTTATTTTAAAATAAAATTATTTAAATAAAATTATATTTAAAACAAATATTCGCAATTTCCCTCCTCGCCCCGAGAACTTTTCTTAAGAACATTTCATAATTGCTTAAAAGTTTGTCTAACAGATAAAACTCTTAAAAATTTTATTCGCAATACCCCCCTCTCTGGTTGGATCATCGCATGCATTGTATTCTGTGGTGCCAGAAAAAATGTTTCTAAGTCAATTTCAAATAGATATAAAAGTACAATACATCAATCAATTATTTAATATTAAACAAATTTAAAGTATACAACTAAAAGTAAAAGGAGGATGACTGTTTAAAACTACTAAGATTAAAAATAAACCAAACTTAAAGAATAAAAAAGTTGACTATACCCCGAAATATTTAATACCATTGTCTATCATCACATCTGCCCACTCCCCCCCAACTTCTCATAACCATCAACGTCATCAACAAGAATGAGATGCGGTAATATGGTTTTTAATGGATTAATTTCCTTTATACTCAATCAAGAAAAAGAAAACTTTTCATATACATACTTCTATATACTTGTATATTTGAACATCCTTTTTTTCCCCAACTAAGAAATTTTTACTTTTAAAGATTTTCGTTAGCTTAAACCATTGTTAACTTTCACTAACATCGTAAGATATCAATGTGTAGCAGATGAAGAGTATAATAAAATTAAAAAAAAAAAAAAAAATATATATATAAAAAATCTATCTATTGTATCACAGTACTTGTCGATTTAAACACTATAAATACAATAGACCAACCAAATAAACTGAACTTTCCTCCTACTCAATAGGTGATTTTGATTGCGGAATGAGTTGGAGTACAGACAATTCATATAAGTTTGAGTATGTCTTGAAATGATACCGTCAAACAATTTAAAGCTTTTCCAGGACATATTTAAACAGTAAGCATTTTATAAAATAAAATATAACAATAGCACTTAGGAAAATGTTAACATTTTAAAACAAAATGTGACCAACTACGAGAAGGCTTCTTGGGCAGAGCTCAACGATTTTTTTCAGCTTTTCAACTGGAAATTTTGTTTCCTCGACAACAACGTTGACGACGCACAGTGTGTTGAGCCCATATAAAGAAGGGACACTAAAAAAAAAAAATATTGTAAAACTAACAACAAAAAAAAAATGGTTAAAATAAGAAAAAAAGCTGTAATAAAAATTAATAAAAATATTAATGGGAGATTTCAATGCCAAAGTTGGCTCTGATAACTTCGATCTTCAACACGTAATGGGAGTTCATGGAATTGGCGATATGAGTGATAACGGACAACGTTTCGTAGAGTTATGCGGAATGAACGAATATAAAATTGGTGGTACACTTTTTCTTCACAAGCACTCTCACAAAGTCACCTGGGTATCACCAGATGGTACAACTCAGAACCAGATTGATCATATTTGCGTTAGCGCACGATGGAGCAATAGTTTATGTGATGTGCGTAACAAAAGAGGGGCAGATATTGGTTCTGATCATCATCTTCTCTTTGGTATGATAACAATGGAAAGCACACCAGAGTAAAATATAATATAGATAAACTAAAATCAACAGAACATCGTACGGTATTCTCGGAACTTCTTCAAAAAAAGGTCCCAGAAGTGACCATAACAAATAGTATACAACAAAATTGGAAGAACATCAAGACAGCTATAACTGAAGCTTGCGTAGAAGGACTGGGTAAAGCGTGTAACAAAAGAGAAGAGTTCATATCACCACATACGTGGACACTTATTAATGAACGTGCAACAGCAAAAAACAAAATTAACTCCATCAAAAACATCAATGAAAGAAAAAAAGCCCAAAGAGAATACAGGCAAATGGATAAACAAGTCAAGTGTGCGATAAAAAATGACAAAAAAGAACACATGAACAACATGGCGACTGAAGCTGAAAATGCAGCTGCAGCATATAATATGAAGGATCTATTCAACATCACCAAAAAAATTGCAGGTTCAACAAGAAGAAGAAATGTCCCTGTCAAACACCTGGATGGTCACTTACTCACGAATGTAGACGAACAACTAAAACGATGGAAAGAACATTTTTTAAGTGAACTCAACGTTCACCGTGAAGGCATCTGCATAACGCAAAATAGTCAGATCAGCACATTACCTATTGCAACCGAACCACCATGTAAACAGGAAATAATAGATGCCATCGTAGCTCTAAAAAATGGAAAAACAGCTGGTGTCGATAATATTGCTGCAGAAGTACTTAAATCGGACCCAACTTTTTTCGCCAACATACTTTATCCATTATTTCTCCAAATATGGAACAGTGAAGTGTTTCCCACCGACTGGATGCAAGGCATCATCGTAAAATTACCTAAGAAAGGAGATGTAACCGATTGAAATAACTGGAGAGGCATTACTATTTTGTGCGTGGTTATGAAAGTTTTTATGAAAATCATCCTGGAACGAATGATAAAGCATGTCGACGATAAACTACGTCCCGAGCAAGCTGGTTTCCGAAGCGGCAGATCATGTATTGATCAAATTAACACCCTTAGGATTATAATCGAACAAGCGGTGGAAATGCAATCTCCATTGTACATCCTTTTTATCGACTACGAGAAAGCTTTCGATTCTATTCATAGAGAATGTATATGGGCCGAAATGAAAAATATGGGAGTTCCAGATAAGATTATTTCTGTAATACGCAGTAGCTATGACAGCTTTCAATGCACTGTACTTCATGAAGGAAAAATGTCTGAACCATTTAGCACAATTTTTGGCGTAAGACAAGGTTGCTTGCTATCACCTTTGCTTTTCCTTATTGTTATGGATGCAGTTTCCCGTCGAACAAATAATAACAACGCGCGAGGAATTGTTTGGAACCCCCTGCGACCTAATATCCGGCTTGAATCGCTTGACTACGCCGACGACAAGTGCGAACTATCTCACCGGCTTTGCGATATGCAAACCAAGCTAGACCACCTCTCTCGAGAATCCAACAAAGTTGGTCTCAGAATAAACGCCTCAAAAACAAAGGAGATGCGAATAAACCCCACATCAACTGATTCTCTGATCCTTTTGCAAAATCCAGTGCAACGCGTGGAAGAGTTTCAATATCTGGGTAGCATGATAACTGAGAACGGTGGAACTGCAAAAGATGTTGAAAATCGTATCAAAAGGCAATTGATGCATATACACAGTTGCATAAAATATGGAACTCCACCATCTACAGCGTTAAAACAAAAATTAATATATTTAAAGCATGTGTTCTTTCTGTGCTTCTCTACGGATGCGAGACTTGGTTTGTTTTAGAAGTTATACAAAACAAACTCAGAGTTTTCGTTAATCGCTGTCTTCGAAGAATACTTAAAATATTCTGGCCCCGTACAATAACGAATGAACAACTTTGGGCCAGAACATATGTTCGGGACATAAACAATGAAATTCGAAGAAGAAAATTTGGTTGGATACGTCATACTCTTCGTAAGCCACCTGAAGAAATATGCAACCACGCCCTTGTTTACAACCCACAAGGAAGCAGAAAACCAGGTCGACCAAAAAACACCTGGCGGCGATCTACTCTAAAAGAAATAGAACCTTCAATAACATCGGAGAGCTCAAAGTTACAGCCGCACATCGACAAAGATGGAGACAACTTATAGACAGCCTATGCCCAGTATAGAGGCAGCTCGTAATCAGAAGACGACAAGCAAGGCATTATATATACTAAAAATTGTTAAGCCTATTTTTGAGCACCACGTTCTTTAAATGTAGTAATAGCAGCATCAACCATGACTTCAGTTGTTGGATGGTTTCTCCGGCTTGATGGTGGCAGCATCTTCTTTTGCCTTCTTCTCAGTTCTCCAGTTTCTGCAATTACCAAAAATTTTGTATATTACCAATAGTAAATTGCCAAAAAAATCAGTAAAAGTTAAATTTTTACAATTTTTTTTGCTAAAGTTTGGTTGACGTAAATTACAACACCTTTAACTAATATTTTGACTAAATTATTTTTTTGAGCGTAGAAGGAGTAGTCAGATATTTTTGAAATTTGGTACGCTAGCATAAAATACCATAGTTAAGAAAAATATGTATTTTTGGAAAAAGCAGTGCAAGAACTCGGCTACCTATATGCAGTAGGGTTGCCAGACGTCCCGCATTTGGCGGGATTGTCCCGCTTTTCATAACCGATTCCCGCGTCCCGCGCGGGATTCCATATTCCCGCTTTTTTTGATTTTTTTTTTTAACAACAGCGTTTTTTTCTTTAAAAGCCTAAGTTTTTAAGTAAAAGGCTTATTTGTAAGCTTTTGTTTTACCGTTTGTATAGGAAAAATTTCTTAGAATCTGAGAATTACTTTAAAACGAGAATTATTTCAGAGATTTTTTATAAGAAAATTTTATCAGAATTAAAAAAAAATATATAAGAAGAATCTCTCAGAATCTCAGATTATTTCTATAAAATAAAGTTTAAAAAACTGAGACATTTTCTATAAGAAAACTTCGATCTGAGAATTTTTATATCAAATGGGTTTAAAATCTGAACATTTTTATTTCTTAAAAATGGGTTATTTTCTAAATGAAAAATATTTTAGAATCTATTTTCTGTGCTAAAAATGTTTCAAAATCTGAGAAATTTTTGTCAAGGAAACATGCATAAAAACCCTTTTCTTATTAAAAAGTTTTTTTAGGAATATTAAACTTTTAGTATGAAAATATTTTTTTTTAAAATAAGACTTTTTATGTAAAATTGCATGGGTCTATTCACAGCTGTGAGTGGATATGACTGTCATAAGCCAGTTTTTGTGACTGAAAAGTCATCATATTAATATTTTTCTATATAAACCTACATACAACAAATTTAAAAAATTTTAGATTTTACTGGTCAATTTTATAATCGTCTCTAGAGCAGGTATTAAAATTTGCAAATAAAATTTAAAATTTTTTAATGTTATTTGGTGGTTTGTATAGAAAAATATTGATGTTATGACTGTTGAATCATAAAAATTGGTTAATGACAGACATAGTAAGTCATACCTGTGAATAGGCCCGTTTACATGACTATCAACGGCCTTATTTATGAAGTAAAACGTAAAAAAAAATTTGAGCAAATATGCTTCCCCAAAATCCAAAAGTTGGATCCATGCCTGATTTAAATACTATAGCATTTTTTTATTGAAAAATTCTTTTAGAAAAAACTTTATTTTTTGGTTTTCAATTTGTAACTCAATATTAAAAATAATATTAAAAAAAAATTCTCACAACACCCCCCCACCCTCCCCCCTCCTGTAACGAAGTTTTTCGTTACATATTGGTAATTTTATATTTTTTATTAAAATACTATTTTTTTTCATTTAAATATTTTAATATTTCTTTCTAGTTTTTAAGAGATTTACAGTTACATAAATATAAGAGTAGTCTGTATAAGAGAACCAACGCATCAACCAATGCTACACATACATTTTAATTTTCTCTTGATCTCACTACTACAGTGGTATTGATCGGTCGGTAGTAAATTCAAAGCTCACGCATACATTCGTTTTCTCATGCTCTCACTACTAACGTACGTAGTCGGTTTGTAGTTAGTGTGGTCATTACTACAACTTTAGTTGAGCTTGGGCTGTCCAAGTGTGCGGTTGACACTGCAGGTCATTAGATTTCGGTGTTAGTCGTCCACAAGTACAGCCAAGTTCAACTCAATGTAGTAGTTGCAGAGGGTTTCTACTTATTTAAATAAATAATAGTCCCCAGGCATAGTAGTGGTAGTGCATAGGAAAACTACTGGTTACGATGACCATAGTTTCCAGGCAGGTAGATGTATTAGTGACCAGGGAGTCTACTGGTTTAAACGGCCATAGATCCCATGTCTGTAGTGGTAACTAAAACACTAACAAACAATAAAAATTCCACACTATAAAAATATGACTCGAGCATTAATTCGAGGAGTCTGTTGTCTACCGCGAAAGCGTTCACCCGTGCAGCGGGTAACCTGCGTTACTCTGTCCGGCAATTATCCTGGTTTCTTTTCAAACATTAATTATCCGGATTTCAATCGAAAACGTCTAGATCCTGGTTTCAGTCACAAACGTGGGTGACTGCAAACATCTCTGGTACAGGGCTCATATCCTGGTTTAAATCTAGCATCGATCGTGAACGTGTGCGATTATTCGAGTACAGGGAATAATCGCAACGTTATTAAATAGTTTGACTCAAGCTTGTATCCTGGTTGCTGCGTTGGTCTTCAATTTTAGTGATAAATTGTAAAATAAAGTTCTGAATTAAAATAAAATTCCTGTGTTTTAATAATCCTGGTTCTGACTGACCTAACCCCGGCAAAATCTATTATACTCCTTTCCAACCAAACATAAAATTTTTTTTTATAAAAAAAATCTCCCCCCCCCCAAATGAAATTCCTGGATCCGCGCCTGGGTCTGCATCATCATTTTATACACAACTATATGATCGAAATCTTGTTCGAACGAGATTTCACCTCAGGTGTGTACTGGGTATAACAAAAAGGTTTACAATCTTACAATTAGTGTTTGTTTGAAAAAAACAAATCAAAAAATGTACGCCAAAAGTTGCAAAATATAGAGTACATTCCGGGAAAAATTTATAAAATTTCCATGGAGTAATTCTGGTCCAGCATTATATCTTCAAAATGGAAATGTGTGTACTAAAATTTACTTTAGCTAAATTAGTCTCTAAAGCAGCGCGAAAAAAATGTTTTTAAAAAAAAAAACATTTTGTCTATTTCAAAATGCAATAGAGGTCTCTATTTTAAACAATAAAACTCGACAACATGCTGTTAAATTTTTCAGTTTTGCTCATAAAGATATTTTTGTCCCGCGAAAATTTGTAAAATCCCGCCATTTTTGTAATTTGTCCCGCATTTTCGAAATAAATTTCTGGCAACCCTAATGTGCAGCGATTAAAAAACTCATGGGATATAAACTAAAATAGTAAAGCAACACCATTTTATTAGTTTTAGTTATTACAACATTGTGTCAGCAATCAATTGCTAAAACTAATAAAAAAACAACTATTGCTAACGAGAGTTTAAGTTAAGCAAAAGCAATTCAATTGAATTGAAAAACTAAAACACACAAGCAAAAGCAAAAGTTTTTCAAATTAGTCTTTTAAATAAACCCAGCGAAAGACTAAAAGCAAAACATTTATGGTGATTTCTTTTCTGAAAAAAATGTTTGCCTTTTTAGGGTATACATTTTTAAAATGTTTAACTCACACCTTCAAAAACTAGCATTTTATTTGACTGGAATAGAACACAACATCCAGAAATACTCTGCCCTGTATTTTTTAACAGCTATTTTGAGAAAACAACACAGAAAAAGTCAGCTGTTGTATAAGGCAATTTCAACCCCGTAATTTTTTACGGGGTAAAAAGTGCAACTTTTTTGCACTTTATAGGGCACACATTTTTAGAAAAGAACACGATATTATTTATAAGGGTTGACATTTTTTAGAAAAGAACACGAAAACATAATTTTTGGGGCGAAATGCAAAAAAAAGGCACATTTTTTGCCAGAAAAGAAAACACCATTAGTTATTGAATGTTGGTGTTTTGGTGTGACTTGTGTACGTTCAATAACAAAAAAACAACATAGAAAGGAATTGTCCAAGAAATTAACAACAACAACGTTTTGAAGAAATATTTTACAGTTTTACAAAAACAAACATACTGCGCTTGTTGTTGAAAATAAAAATAATTCAAGAAATGTAAGAAATCTTTTTAATAAATTAGGGTGTATCAATGATAATTTTCGAGTTTTTCTAAATGAATTTTCGAAATTTTTCCGAAATTATGTAATTTTTGTATATTTTAGTTTTTCTGAATAAAGCAAAAAAAAATATATAAATATATATATGAGGCATTCCACACCAAATGTCCCGCTACAGAAAAACATGTGTCCCGTAAATTTCTGAATAGGTTGTTTGGATAGCCCTATATGTAACTAAGAAAATTTCGTTTTTGGTTTTTCAAATTTTCGAAAACTGGGCTTAGGAGGCGTGGTCAAATATTGGAAAAATGGTAAAATTTGTGTCGAGTTGCCTTGATTAAATATTTATCACATTAATACGGAATGCACCACAATGTCAAAAATTTACGTTCTCATATAGTTTTGTATGGGCTATCGATTAAAATTTTTTGTTTTGAAAAATTTTCAGAACCCGTTCTGAAATTTTCCATTTTTTAAAAAAGTAAATTTATCAAAAATCCGGCCACTTTTTTTTTCTTTTTTATTTATTTTTTTAAAAGTTTAGATGTTTGTCCATCCACACAAAAAAATCAGAAACACGTTCATCTTTTTTTTCGAGAAAATCGCATTTGAACTTTAAATTTCATAACAATTTTGTTATTTGCTTGTATTTCTTTGTTTTAAAGTTGCGAATGAGTAATATTAATTACATAAATATTCGTCATACGCTCTGTTGTCACAAGAAAATACAAGCAAATTACAAAATTGTTATGAAATTTTAAATTCAAATGCGATTTTCTCGAAAAAAACGAAAAATACATTTCTGATTTTTTTTGTGTGGATGGACAAACATCTAAACTTAAAAAAAAAAAGAAAAAAAAGTGGCCGGATTTTTGATAAATTGACTTTTTTAAAAAATGGAAAATTTCAGAACGGGTTCTGAAAATTTTTCTTGGGAAAAAATTTTATTCGATAGCCCTTACGAAACTATATAAGAATGTCAATTTTTAAGATTGTGGTGCATTTCGTTTTAATGTGATAAATATTTAATCAAGGCAACTCGCCACAAATTTGACCATTTTTCCAATATTTGACCACGCCTCCTAAGCCCAGTTTTTGAAAAATTGAAAAACCGAAAACGCAATTTTCTAAGTTCCATATAGGGCTATCCATACAAGCTATTCAAAAGTTTATGGTACACGTGTTTTTTTTCGCTGGACATTTGGTGTGGAATGCCTCATATATAAAAATATAAATAAATATTTTAAATTTATAATTATAAATTTGTTTTTAATCCATAAATTTGTATATAAATTGATAATAAAACATTGCGTCTGAATATGTACGCCTAATTTTATTTTCAAACATATTAAGCATTCCTACCTTAACATTTATTAATTTCTTGTTGTTACCTCTTCTGTTTTTTATACCCTCCACTTAGTGATAGAGGGTATATATAAGTTTGTCATTCCGTTTGTAACTCATCGAAATATCGATCTGCGACCCCATAAAGTATATATATTTATGATGCCCGATCGATTTTAAGACATTCTAGCGATGTCCGTCTGTCCGTCTGTCCGTCTGTCCGTCTGTCCGTCTGTCTGTCTGTGGAAAATGCTGTCGCGGACAAAATATTGCACAGAGATGACTGAAACTTAACATATTTATGGAAGTTCTCCCGAGAAGTTTGGTATTGCATTTGAGCGATATCGGTTCAGCGGTTCAAAAGTTATGAACGAAAATGTAAGCACACCTCAAAAATTTCAGTACATTCAACATAACCTAAAAATACAAAACGCTTTAATTCGGCTTCTGGTTGACATATGTGAACATAATTGAACACCAAATGGTATTTAAACAGGCACGAACATATTTTTTGACAAAAAAAGAAAAAAATCGCGGATTTTTTTTTACCAAAATTTTTTTTCGCGGAAATTTTTTTTTTCAAAAGTAATTTCCTTTTAAATAAAGTTTTTTGCAATAATCTTTTTGAAATTGTGGAGGGTATCACTACATTCGGCAAGGCCGATTTTAACTTTTTTACTTGTTTTAACTCAGTTTTACAATGAGCAATAAAAGAGACACACAACGAATAACTAAAACGAAAGACTATTAGCTTTTCATTAGCCATTGAATGACTTGTTCTTACGTTAGTTTAGCTTTTAATTTTTTAGTTTAAGCAAAAGCAAATAATCAATTGCTTTTGCTATGATTTTCAAAGACTTTTGCTAATGTGAGTTATAGTGAATGGAAAATAAATAAACTAAATCGTGTTTTTTAATCGCTGCCTATGTGTCCTGAAATCAAAAAATGTTATTTTAGTTACAATATTGTCCGAAAAATTACAAAAAGTGGTCATGCTGACGCACATATAACTAGCAACGTGTGCGTAAATTTTCATTTAAATCGGATTAAGCATTAAAGGTCCTGCAATATATTTTTCTTAAAAACATTATAAATCCTATTCTCAAAATAATTCTACAGTAAAAGTTTTAGTAAGTGATTTTGTACCGAAATCTACTAATAAGTTACTAATTTTAGTATCTTTAAAGTACTAGAATTAGTAATTTTTACTGGTTTTGAATAATATTAGTAAAAAATTTTAGTATTGGTTAACAATTCCTTCACTAGGTCCTTTTGGACTAAAATTAGTTTAATTTTTAGTATTGAATACCCACGTTTTTTTTTTTTGTGTACAGAAATTGTGCGATCGTAATAAAACTTGGTACGTAAATTCATATTTACAAGGTTTATATTAATGATAAGTTTGGATAAAATCGGGTTATTATTGTTAAAAATACAAAAAACATCCTTTAATAATGGGTTGGAAGTGGGGGGTGGTAATTTCCGTTAACATTTTTAATATTAAGTAACAAATTGAAAACAAAAAAAAAAATTTTTCTTAAATGCGGATGCAGTTTTTGGATTTGCATGAAAGTTTTTATTTAAAATAAGATCTGCGCTCGAAACGATCATAAAATTGACAAGTAAAATTTAAAATTTTTGAATTTTGTTGTATAGGAAAATATTGATATTATGACTTTTCAGTAATAAAAATTGGCTTATGACCATCATATCCAGTCATAAATGTAATGTAGATCCGTAAACTTGTATATGTACAAAAAATCTTATTTTCAAAACTTTTTTCGCATAGAAAATATCTTCAATTTTTAAACTTTATTTAATAGAAATAGCCTGAGATTCTGAGATATTCTTTCTATAAAAAAATTTTTTAAATGCTGATATACTTTCTTATAAAAATCTCAGAAATAATTCATACATAAATTCTTAGATACTGAAACATATTTCGTAAAAGAAAATTATCAGATATTAAGAAAGTATCAGTTTCTAAAACATTTTATGAAGAAATTTTGATACACTTTTCCGAAACTTAATCTTAAATTTTATAGTATTTTAATATAGAAAATTTAACGGTTTTCGGAATTTCAAACATTTTTGATATAGAAAATTTATTATTGTTGGACACAATTTCAAAAGAAAAAAATTCCATATTCAGAGACACATTTTCTATCGAAAAACTTTCAGAAACTTGCAACAAAAAAATTTTTAGATTCTGAAAGATTTTTCCTACAAAATAGAGTTCTAGTGAAAAGTTCCAAAACATTTTTCCTATAAAAAATCATAGATTTTGATAAACTTTTCTAATAGAATAATTCGCAGATTCTTAAAGATTTTTCAAACAAAGAAATTCTTACATTCTTGAAAATGTTTCCATAAAAAAATTCTAATATTCGAAAATACATTTTCTCATAGAAAAACTAAGATTCTAAAACGTTTTTCATGTAAAAATGTTATCCGATTCTCAGAAATTTATTTGTAGAAAAATTCTTGTAAAGTAAAAAAAACATTTTTTTTATTATTTAGACAATTGAATAGTTCATGCGAATAAAGACGAATAGACCATTTGTAGAATTTTACAGGGGACAATAAAAACGCAGGAAACGGTTAAAAAATAATATTTTTGTCAACTTTTTGGTATTAGCTTAAAGGTTTAAGTCACATCTACCTATATACAAAATTTTAGTAAGGTATTCGAAAGAGAACTAGCCAAATATTGGACTTCAATTTTTTGCTTAAATGGAAAAAGGGCGAATATCCAAAAAAATTTATTGAAATTTGAATAAAAATGTGTTATTTTGCAGCAGATTTTGACTACATTTTCACGAGACTTGCAAAACTTGACGAACTATGGTTGGTATTTGTTTGTAACACTTTAAGGACTTCGAGGATTCACTATTTAAGGATTGCAAGGACATGCAAAAAAAAATTTTTTTTAATTTTTTTTTTAATATTCCTGCCCTTTGATGCAGTAGTAATTCTTTATGACACTAAATACATTTTTAGGAATTATAATATTAACCCTTGACTGCATATTACGATGTAACATAAAAGGACATTTTTTTTTTTTTTTTAATTCATTTATTAATGCAATCTATCATAAGTTGATATTAATCATTACACGTGACTTAAAATTATTTGAAGGACATGAAAAAATTTTTGTTTTTTTCGCAAATCTGGTTAATTTGTTTGTATGTGCTAAGATTGTTTTTTTTTTGTGTACAATTTCAAATTTTACCTAATATTAATTTTAAACTCGCAGCTAAATAATTTTTATATAATATTTTGTTAAGGATGGATATTCGCCCTTTTTGCTTTCCACACTTTAAAGTCTTATAACTCAAGAACGGTAAAATTTTTTGCCAATATAATAAGTGTGGTTTGTTCCTCGTAATGTTCTTTTAACACATTGTTACCGAAAGTAAAATTTTTGTATGTTTTTGTGTTGTATTTAATCAAAATTGTGCGTTAGTTCACTCCCAATTTAAACAAAAATATAAAAATATACGAATTATTGCACTTTTAAAGTCATTTTTTTAGCCTTAAAAGTCAAAATTTCCCCAAAATTTCTGCATAGGATTGTAGGGCTCTGCTAATAAAATGTATTTATGCAAAAAAACGTGTTTGCGAAAAAGTGGTCTATTCGTCCTTATTCGCATGAACTATTCAATTGCTGAATTTTTATCATCTAAAATCAATTTTTGTTCAATTTTTTTTTTTTGCTATTATATTAATTAATAAAAATGAGTAGAATACGATACATTACAGACACCAAATTTTTCGAAAAAAAGTTTTTTCGAGGATATTTTTTTTTTTTTGTTTCGCGGAAAATTTTTTTTAGCGAAAAAAACAATGCATTTTGTAAATTTATATTTAAAAATTATCCCAGAAGCATAAAAATTTATTTTTTTTAGTACCTAGGGCTAGGAGCGCTAACTTCGAAAAACGGCTAGCACCACTGAATTCAGCGTACCCGAATTAGCTTTACCAGCAGGGTGCCCAGCTTGTTCATTTTTGCGACTAGCACAGTGTAATCTGATTTTTTTTTGGAAATTTATTTAGTTAATTTATATATTTTTAATTTATTTAAAAAGTGAGATTTTTTTTGTAAAAAGTTAGAAAACCGCCAGGTTTGATGGAATAAATCTAAAATCCGTCATCTGAAATTTTCCTCAATTTTTTTTTTGTATAGTTCAAAGCAATGTTGGCAATCGATACCTTTTCAATACCGTTACCCGTTTCAAAACCCTTTAAATTGAGTATCGGTACCAATACCGAAACCCAGTTTTGGTATCGGATACCGGTATCCAAAAACCTTTTCCTTCGGTACCGGTACGTACCGGTATTGAAACGGTTTTTCTTAAAAAACCATTTTAAAAAAAATATTAATAAAAATTTGTAAATTGTGGCTTTGCATTAAAAAGTGCTTTTCTACTCAAATTAATTTTGGGAACTATGCATTGTAGAGTAGGCCGTATCGATTTTTACTTTTATTTTTTGTTTGAGCTGAAAGGGGTCCAAAAGTTTCTATTGGGTGTCAAAATCACTCCATAAAATTTTCGTAAAAATCAAAAATTTCGATACCCCCCCCCCCCCCCCCCGCAACGTATTTCATCTTATTTTTAGGCAACCAAGCTCTTTTTGGTGGTGTTATCTATTTGGAAAAATAGGTCTTCACTGTCTAGACAAGATCACATGCAAAAATATTGCATCAATATTTTTTTTCGCGAATTATGGCACTTCTAATTATAAAAAATCGCGAAATCGTAACTTCATTAGCAAAAATCTGTGCTATGGTGGAAAACCTTCTGCTAAAACTCCATATGCATCCCCCGAAGTCTCATAAAAATGAAAAAAAATTTGGGCACCCCCATCGCGGATATAGTAAAAATTTCCAAAAAATCCATGCTTCAACAGCGATGCGGGAGTATAAGGAAATTATTGATTTTCACGAAATTTTTATGGAGTCATTTCGACTCACAATATAAACTTTCTGAGCCGCTTTAAGCTCAAAAATATGACTTTGATCGCTGGTTGCCGACTGAAGATGCTCTTGCACATTTTTTTCTTAATTATTCCCACCATCAGCTTTTCTGGGCCATCGTTAGGCAGGTATTTCGAAACGAAATTGGATAGTTTAGATTTGATGGGACGCCCTAGTGTTTAGTATTAAAATTAAAAAAAATATATATTTTTTTAAGTTTTTATATTTTTTTTATATTTTTTCGATAATACCGGTACGTACCGGTACTGACGATTCGGTATCGGTATTACCGTAATCGATTTCACTCAAATACCGTAACCGTAACCGATACCGATACCGAAATAAAATAAAAAACGATACCAATACCGATATCGATACCGTTATGCGTTTATATTGCCAACCTTGGTTCAAAGCTAGATCTTTTGATAATTAAAAGAAAAGTTTCGTATTTTTCATTCCTTTTATGAGAAAAAAATATTTCTAGTTATGGCTACAATGTTTTTTTTTTTTTGACAAAAGTGCAGTTTATGTAGATTTATAAAAAAAAAAAAGAATCAAAAAAAATTGTGGCCCACTGTAGTTGATAATTTTTTTCAATGGCGTTGGAACAAGTAAAACAAAATGAATTTTAATAAATAAACTTCTAAGATAAATAATATTTCCACATGTCCTCAGTCAAATTTGATGACGGTTCTTTTCTTAGAATATTTTAGCCCGCTATCTCCTATTTGAAGGGGTAATTTTAGTCCTTTTTCTCAAATATCACTACTGAACACAAAAAAAAAGTGCGTTTAAAGGGTAAACATGCTTTAAAATAATTTTTAGTCCCAATCTGATGGCTTTTAAAAATTTGAAGCAAAAAATGTTTGTAGAATATGTTAACCCTTTAAACGCAGGTTTTATTGGTTTTCAATAAGAATATTTGAAAAAGGGACTAAAATGACTACTTAAAATGGGAGATAAAAGGTTAATATGCTTAAAGAAAAGAACCGCCATTAAATTTTATTAAAGGCATGTATAAAAAATATTTAGCTCAGATGTAGGGATTAAAAATTTTTTACGACTATTTTAAGCTGCTCTGGTAAAACACAATTTTACAATGTATGGTACTTTTCAATTTTACATTTTTACGGATTTTGCTTATATCGCACGAATTTTTGGCTTTTGGCAACCCTTAGTGGAATTTGTGTATCATATATTAACCCTTTAAACGCACGTCTTAATGATTTTCTATGACGATATTTTGAAAAAGGGACTAAAATTAAGAAAAATTTAAAAGAAAATTTACACACGTTGCTAGTTGTATGTGTATCAGCATGACCACTTTTTGTAATTTTGCGGACAATATTGTAGATAAAATAACATTTTTCAGTTTCAGGACACATGGGAGGTAGGCGTGTCCTTGCAAAGATTTTCCCAGAAATTCATATTTTTCTTAACTATGGTATTTTATGCTAGAGTAACAATTTTCAAAAATATCTGACTAATCTTTCTATTTTTGTCCATTTGTTATATGTGCTCAACACACTGTGCAGTAAGGGAGGGATAGTGTTGTGTGAGATTTTAAGCAGCAATATTTGGAAACGCTAGAACCTATCATTTTGTGAGGTTCGTAAAAAAGTGTATGAGCAAAAAAATGGGTTAGGTCGGATACGATCTAGGGGTCGCTCATCGGGGACAAAGTTGGGCGTAAATGGGAAAAAACTCCACAACTCCCGTGGTTTAGCCCCTAGAGGGGAAAAATGTGAGACCGGCGCCCATTATTTTTTCCCTAAAAACACTTTTGCCAAACATATCTAAAATCTATCTTCCGTTCTTAAAGGGGTTCCCATACAAAAGTTTAATTTTTAAAAATATTTGCTCCTACCACTCTAGCTGTCTTAGAAGTAACCCTAGAGATATCAAATGTATGAGCGACCCCCAATATTTTTCAACCCCAACATTCTTAAAACAGACCTACACTGAAAAAAAGACATAACTAAAATTAAGTAAAAAATGTCTTTGAAAATTTATCATGAATTTTCCTAAAATTTAACTAAAAAATGAGAAATTTTCTTAACTATGAGTAAAAAAGTTTAGTTCATTTACTTATAATTAGTTCATAGTTTTCTTTAAAAGGAATTTTTTAATATTAGGAAAAAAAATCTTACTGCCAAAGAAATTTTCCACAAATCTAAGAAACGTATCTTTATTTTTAAGAAATATTTCTTAAAAAACAATTTAGTTCAAGTTTAGTTAAAATTTACTAAAACAAACATCATCGTATTTCTCTTCTTTGAATTGAGGAAGTGTACTTCTTAGAATTTAGTTTATAACTTCTGAGAATTTAGTTAAAAATTCAAAATGGCGATATCTCGAAAACTAAGCGAGATAGAGCGAAACGGATGAAATTTTCAAAAGAAAGACTGCAAAAAAAAATATGGAATAGCCTAGCTCTGCATGTCTGTCGGGGTCTCAAGACCCAAATTTTAGATCTATAGATTCCCTTATTACCGTATCTCAAAAACTAAGCAAGTTAGAGCGAAACGGACATAAATTTTGGGTCAAAATCTATGGGGACCCTTAAAGGACCCAACGGGGTCTCGAGTTAACAAGGGGCTGGACCCATGGGGTCCGAACCCATGGGTCCAGGGTCTAGACCCAATCTAGTTTTAAAATGTGAATGAACTAAAGTGTAATATAATTTTTCCCATTTTCAAAATTGGCCAAAATTGGCAAAAATTAATTAACTTTGTTTTCCTTATATTTGGGAAAATTGTGAACTAAAACCAAGAAAAAAATCTTTGGAGCCAAATCATTCCCTCTTTTTCTTAAAATTGAGTTAATTTTCCAGATTTTAGTTCACTTTTTTTTTGAGTGTACCCTCTATCTTCAACCCTTAGGGTGGTCCCCTCACATTTTTTTTATTTTTTCTTAATTTGTTTTATTAAATCATCTCCTACCGGTCCAATGGTGCCTCCTAGAGGGATCATTAGCAAGAGAGGCCCCATTTATTTTTAGCCGCCGTAATGCTGCGTAGGTATGTTCGAAAAAAATGTAGGGGCAAAAGTTAATGGGGGTGAGTCTTGATTCCTCTAGGATCACTTATAGGACAGCTAGAGAGGTAGGAGCAAATATTTTCAAAATTTAACCTTTGTATGGGAGCCCCCTTAGGGACGGGAGATTGAGCTACGGTATGTTTGGCAAAAGTGTTTGAAGGTCAGTATCACATTTGACCCCTATATAGGCAAAACCAGAAGAGCAGCAGGGCTTTTTGTGGATTTTTTCGCCTTTACCCCAACTTTGACCCCGATGAGCGACCCCTAGATCCTATCCGACCTGCCCCATTATTTGACTCATGCTTTTTTTTACGAACCTCACAAAATAAGCGGTTCAAGCGTGTTGAAATCGAAAACTCGTACACAATCCCGCCCCTACTGTGCAGTGGTTCAAAAGTTATTAGCGAAACCGTGAATTTCAGATTGGTTTCGCCTTAAATTCACGTGTTGAAAAAACCTTTAACCGAGTTTTAAAAACATTGATAAGTCGCAAAAATATTTTAGAATTTTTGCCAATCAAATAATTTTTTACACAAACAAAATGCACTCAAAAAATTTTTACACTCAAAAAATATTAGTAATTTATCACTTAAATAGAGCAATGTGGAGGGTATTCATGAATTCAGCAAAGTCGAATTTAACTTTTCACTTGTTTTTTTTTTTACTTTTGTTAAATAAAACTATATGAAATAATATGAGGGTCAATACAAAATTTGTTTTTCTATATAATTTAATATGAAATTATATATGGGGATTTCGATGTGAAATCGGACACTTTGAAAATTTTTTTTTTTAGATTTTCCCAATTTATTTACAGTTTTTAGTACCCTTCGAAAACTCCTTCGTGGTAAATTTTCAGATTTTTTTGATGACCCGTTCAAAAGATATCGAATTTTTAAAAATTGGTAGTTTGTTCCTTTACTCAAACTTTTTTTACTCATAACTTCTTCAATAATGGTCCAAATTTCAAATTTTTTTTTTTTTTAATTTTGTTTTTTTTGCGTACTTTTTAAAAAAAAATCCCAAAAAATTCTTAAAAGTGCTCTAGTATGCAATTTTTTAGTTTTTAAATTTAAATCTCATTTTTGAAAATGTTTGTACTCTTCGATTTTGTTGATTTTTTTTTGTCTAAAACTTCTATCGATTCTACAAATTTTTTGCCCAGGAGGATTGTGGGACAACGATTATTACTATTTTTTTAAATTTTTTGAAAAGAATTTATTGTAATTTTCCAATCTTAAAATCATTTCTACTGCTCCAATGGTGCATCATAGAGGGGTCATTTATAAGACCGACCACCATTAATTTTTACGTCTTAACATTTCATTAGAACAAACTAATACCCTATCTCCAATTTCTAAGGGGGCTCCCACACAAAACAACATTTTTTAAAATTTGCTCCAACAGCTCTAACTGCCCTGATAGTGCCCTTAGAGCAACAAAATGTATGACCGACCCACAATATTTTTTTAAGTCCAAACATTTTCTCTGAAAACACCTACCCTCTATCTCTAATTGTTAAGGCGGTCCCCATACAATTTTTTTATTTTTTGTAAATTTGTTTTATTTAATCAGCTTCTACCGGTTCAATGGTGCGTCCGAGAGGGGTCATTAGTGAGACCGACCCCTATTTATTTTTACCCTCCAACATTTTTGTAAAACATACCTACGCCCTATCTCCATTCCCTAAGTAGGCTCCCATACAAATAACAGTTGGAGCAAATTTTATAAAAATTTAATTTTGAATGGAAGCCTACTTAGGGAGTGGAGATAGGGCTGATACACGTTGATATTTTTTAATTCAAAAACTCCACCATTATTCGGAGTAAATTGTGTATAAATATATATTGTGTTATATAGCATTATATATTGCATCATATAAAAATTTTTACTCGGGTCCCTATATTTTTTTAATTTGTGGTTTTTGATTTCAAAACCGACTTCACTTAAAAATCAATGTTTTTTTCTTATGTGTTACAATCATTACGAGTATCTTAATATTGACTATCTTAATAATACTTAAAAATATACGAACTTAACTTGTATACTCTCTGTTACTAATTGTAAGTAAAAACTTTAATTTATTTTTTATATGTATGTGTGCTCTACATAATAAATTGTGATGTGGGAATAAATCTTTAAATTTCATTTATATATCTGTCAATTATAATTTTTTATCAAAAAAAAAATATTTAAACTGAATTAATATCACGTCCAGTACAAATAACAAAAATCATTGCTAATTGCCAAGATTAGTAGACATATAGTTTCCGTTTTATTCCAATAACTATCATGCCAAATAATACAAATTTATTTTGTCCATGCAATATTTATTCCATATGGGATATTTATGCAACCTGACAATATGGATTTGTATGCAAAAAAAAAAATTAAAACAGAGAAATGTTTGCAACAGAGGACAGAATGTAGAGTATTGTGTTATCAACTTTTATTTTTAAGCCTGTTGGAGGCTGGATCAAAAACTTTACTCCTGACAGTATTAAATTTTTCAGCTCATGAGGATTAAAGGTTTACGTTTATTTTTTTGTATTTTGTTAACTTATGTATTTGTACATATATAAAATGTACTCTCTTTATATGTACACTCAAAAGTTTTTTTTAATAATAATTTAAAAATTACCAGGGCTGTGATTTTCATGCACGTTTTTTGATAATAGTCAAAAGCGTATTGGGAAAAAATATCTTTCCTAATTAATGAATTTTCATACAAATGTAATTGATTTGTTTTTATTATTTTGCTCTTAAATGCATATTTTTGCGTACGTATTTATCTTTAAAATGCATATTTTTGCAATTTTATCGTTATATAAATAATTTTTTGAATATATTTTTCATATCCAAAAGGGGCGGGCCGAAAAAACGACATTTTCTTATCCCTTGGATCCTGAACTTAAACTTATTATAGCATAAAATTGTTTAATTTGTTGTTTTGTATCTTCAAGGCGGAACTTTTCCCGGCCTATGACCATGAAATAATTTGTATCATTATTTTAATTATTTTTTTAACCAAGCCTCTAAAAGGAGCGGGTCGAAGAAAATTAATTTTTGAAGGTCCAATTGCAGGTAAATGTACTTCACAATGCCCTTTTTAAGTGATAGTAAATTTTCTAACGTGAAAAATTTTAACAACTTTGAATAGAAATTATTTTGAATAAAAAACTTTTTATTCAAAACTAGCTGGCCCGGTCCGCGTTGCTGGCCCAAATATAAATTCAGTGTTATGTTTCGTCTCGCTTTAAATATATATCCCTGCAAAAAATGTAATGAATTTCTTGGCTTAGAAAAATTTGTGGGCGTGGTTTTACAGATAATCATCTTTAAATTATATTTTAGCAACTAAAAAAAAATTAACATGTCTTCGACTTGGCGAACTGTACAAATTAAAAACTGCTTTAGAATCATTCGTTCTTATCGTGAGCTATTGTCTTCAGTTCAAAAAAAGCTTTTTAGTTTCCCGAATTCTCCATTTTTCCGGGACACTTTTCTCATTTACATATCATTCCTTCAAAACCAAATTAGAACTATAATTAACATTAAAAAATCGGTCCGGTCATTAGTAGTCGACATATGTATTTAGACAAAATTGGGCGTAAAAAAAACTTGTTAACAAAACCCAAGGATTTAAAATCATTTTTTTTCAAGTTTAAGCGGAATCTATTAAGGAATATTTTTTTTTAATAGATCGAATAGAGTAAAAATGAATTTTAGATATATCGAAAAAAGTGGGCGAGGACAATTTTTCCTTCCGAACAATTATATGGAATATTACGACCATTTAAGAGAAAAAAGGCGTTCTCAAGTGATGCAAATTTTAAGGATATTGAAAAAGTGGGCTTTGAAGTGGGGAGGACAATAATTATTTCTGTGAAATTCTTACTTCGACTATAATGATCATTAAAAAAACATTTACCAAATCAGGCCAGTCGTTCTCCGATTTTATATGGATTGAAAAAAAGTGAGAGTGGACAATTTTTCTTTCCGCAAAAACCTTAGTTCTACTATCACGAAGGTCAAGAAATAGTACTAATAGCCAAATCGGCCCTGCCGTCCTTCTATTTTATCGAAATAAAAGTGGGCGTGAACAATTTTTCTTGCCGTTTCTCTCCTTAAAAATTTTTTGCGGACTATAACTAAATCGATCAAGCCGTTAAAGATCTTTCGATGAACAGAAAAAAGTGGGCGTGGGAAATTTTACTATCAGTAAAAACCTGAGTTGAATTATTATGAACACTTTCAACAAAAATTAGCCAAAGTGGTCAATTTCTTTTTTTGTAAAAACCAAAGTTGGAATATGATAAAAATTCATTAAAAAAAAATAGTCAAATCGGTCCAGCCCATCTCAGAATTTATAAAAAATTTAAAAAGTGGGCGAAAAAGTGAGCGTGGTCGGTTTTTCATTTAGTAAAAACTTAAATTGGGTTACTAAGAACATTTAAATAAAAAATTACTCAAATCGGTGCAGCCGTTTTCCGATTTTAGATAAATCGAAAAAAGTGGGCGTAAAAGTGGGCGTGGCCAATTTTTCTTTATGTAAAACCCTAAGTTGGACTACGATGAACATTTCAAAAAAAAAAATTGTCCAAATCGGTCCAGCCGTTCTCAACTGATGCTGTTACCAAGTTAAATTCGACAGACAGACAGACAGACAGACAGACAGACAGACAGACAGACAGACAGACAGACAGACAGACAGACAGACAGACAGACAGACAGACAGACAGACAGACAGACAGACAGACAGACAGACAGACAGACAGACAGACAGACAGACAGACAGACAGACAGACAGACAGACAGACAGACAGACAGACAGACAGACAGACAGACAGACAGACAGACAGACAGACAGACAGACAGACAGACAGACAGACAGACAGACAGACAGACAGACAGACAGACAGACAGACAGACAGACAGACAGACAGACAGACAGACAGACAGACAGACAGACAGACAGACAGACAGACAGACAGACAGACAGACAGACAGACAGACAGACAGACAGACAGACAGACAGACAGACAGACAGACAGACAGACAGACAGACAGACAGACAGACAGACAGACAGACAGACAGACAGACAGACAGACAGACAGACAGACAGACAGACAGACAGACAGACAGACAGACAGACAGACAGACAGACAGACAGACAGACAGACAGACAGACAGACAGACAGACAGACAGACAGACAGACAGACAGACAGACAGACAGACAGACAGACAGACAGACAGACAGACAGACAGACAGACAGACAGACAGACAGACAGACAGACAGACAGACAGACAGACAGACAGACAGACAGACAGACAGACAGACAGACAGACAGACAGACAGACAGACAGACAGACAGACAGACAGACAGACAGACAGACAGACAGACAGACAGACAGACAGACAGACAGACAGACAGACAGACAGACAGACAGACAGACAGACAGACAGACAGACAGACAGACAGACAGACAGACAGACAGACAGACAGACAGACAGACAGACAGACAGACAGACAGACAGACAGACAGACAGACAGACAGACAGACAGACAGACAGACAGACAGACAGACAGACAGACAGACAGACAGACAGACAGACAGACAGACAGACAGACAGACAGACAGACAGACAGACAGACAGACAGACAGACAGACAGACAGACAGACAGACAGACAGACAGACAGACAGACAGACAGACAGACAGACAGACAGACAGACAGACAGACAGACAGACAGACAGACAGACAGACAGACAGACAGACAGACAGACAGACAGACAGACAGACAGACAGACAGACAGACAGACAGACAGACAGACAGACAGACAGACAGACAGACAGACAGACAGACAGACAGACAGACAGACAGACAGACAGACAGACAGACAGACAGACAGACAGACAGACAGACAGACAGACAGACAGACAGACAGACAGACAGACAGACAGACAGACAGACAGACAGACAGACAGACAGACAGACAGACAGACAGACAGACAGACAGACAGACAGACAGACAGACAGACAGACAGACAGACAGACAGACAGACAGACAGACAGACAGACAGACAGACAGACAGACAGACAGACAGACAGACAGACAGACAGACAGACAGACAGACAGACAGACAGACAGACAGACAGACAGACAGACAGACAGACAGACAGACAGACAGACAGACAGACAGACAGACAGACAGACAGACAGACAGACAGACAGACAGACAGACAGACAGACAGACAGACAGACAGACAGACAGACAGACAGACAGACAGACAGACAGACAGACAGACAGACAGACAGACAGACAGACAGACAGACAGACAGACAGACAGACAGACAGACAGACAGACAGACAGACAGACAGACAGACAGACAGACAGACAGACAGACAGACAGACAGACAGACAGACAGACAGACAGACAGACAGACAGACAGACAGACAGACAGACAGACAGACAGACAGACAGACAGACAGACAGACAGACAGACAGACAGACAGACAGACAGACAGACAGACAGACAGACAGACAGACAGACAGACAGACAGACAGACAGACAGACAGACAGACAGACAGACAGACAGACAGACAGACAGACAGACAGACAGACAGACAGACAGACAGACAGACAGACAGACAGACAGACAGACAGACAGACAGACAGACAGACAGACAGACAGACAGACAGACAGACAGACAGACAGACAGACAGACAGACAGACAGACAGACAGACAGACAGACAGACAGACAGACAGACAGACAGACAGACAGACAGACAGACAGACAGACAGACAGACAGACAGACAGACAGACAGACAGACAGACAGACAGACAGACAGACAGACAGACAGACAGACAGACAGACAGACAGACAGACAGACAGACAGACAGACAGACAGACAGACAGACAGACAGACAGACAGACAGACAGACAGACAGACAGACAGACAGACAGACAGACAGACAGACAGACAGACAGACAGACAGACAGACAGACAGACAGACAGACAGACAGACAGACAGACAGACAGACAGACAGACAGACAGACAGACAGACAGACAGACAGACAGACAGACAGACAGACAGACAGACAGACAGACAGACAGACAGACAGACAGACAGACAGACAGACAGACAGACAGACAGACAGACAGACAGACAGACAGACAGACAGACAGACAGACAGACAGACAGACAGACAGACAGACAGACAGACAGACAGACAGACAGACAGACAGACAGACAGACAGACAGACAGACAGACAGACAGACAGACAGACAGACAGACAGACAGACAGACAGACAGACAGACAGACAGACAGACAGACAGACAGACAGACAGACAGACAGACAGACAGACAGACAGACAGACAGACAGACAGACAGACAGACAGACAGACAGACAGACAGACAGACAGACAGACAGACAGACAGACAGACAGACAGACAGACAGACAGACAGACAGACAGACAGACAGACAGACAGACAGACAGACAGACAGACAGACAGACAGACAGACAGACAGACAGACAGACAGACAGACAGACAGACAGACAGACAGACAGACAGACAGACAGACAGACAGACAGACAGACAGACAGACAGACAGACAGACAGACAGACAGACAGACAGACAGACAGACAGACAGACAGACAGACAGACAGACAGACAGACAGACAGACAGACAGACAGACAGACAGACAGACAGACAGACAGACAGACAGACGGACACGGACAGACGGACAGACGGACAGACGGACATCGCTAGAATGTCTTAAAATCGATCGGGAATCATGAATATATATACTTTGTGGGGTCCCAGACCGATATTTCGATGAGTTACAAACGAAATGACAAACTTATATATACCCTCTATCACTAAGTGGAGGGTATAATAATCCACGGTTCACCGTTGCGTATGATTGTTATTTAATATCAGTTACAAAATTAATCATACGCCTTATGCAATTTTTAAGCAATTATTATAATTATAATAAAAGTTCACTAACTTCAAATGCGTGTAAAAAAAATCTAGCGCTGAACAAAAAAAAAAAGTGTCGAGGGTTTTGTTTGCTTTTGGTTTCATTCCATTCCGATTTTGGTTGTTGCACTGTGTTATCAGAACCTAACACTTTTTTTCAGAAGCTGAGAAATTTTCTTTCTGAGACCTGTATTATAAAAATTTGCAATATGATTATTTGTTTCTATATAAAATATTTATGTCTCTGGACATGATTCTTTTTAAATCTATAAATTGATATAAAATCTGTGTAAGGAATGACTCTGAAACTAACGGGTTTTTCTTTTAAAAGCAAGAATTTTTAATTTTTTTAATAATTTTTTGGGGTAAATTTTCTTATAATTTCATTTCACTGAAACAGTTACATTAAGTTTCAGAGACATAATTGAGATATTCAGTTTCATTGTGTTTTAGAGGCAAAGCGCTGAGAACCAATTGTAAAAATAAACTGATATGAATTAGAATAAATGATCAATTTTTATTATTACAACAGATAAAGAGATGTGAAATACCATATATCCTAAAAAATACTTTTAAGTGACTTTAACATATTTGGGGCGTTTTTTTATAAAAACTGGGTAAAAATTGTTATTTTTTCTCGAAACTTCTTTTTTTTTTGTTTATTTTAAAGGTACTAAATACGATTTTTATGGTGTCGCCTAGAATCTGAGAATTTTTATAAAGAATATATGGCTCAGAAAAATTTTTCTAAAAAAAGAATCTTGAAACATTTAACAAATTTCAGTGTCTAAGAAAGTATCTATAATTTTTTCTATTCTCAGATATTTTTTAGCTGAAAAATGTCTCAACATTTAAGATCTTATATATAGACAACTGTATCAAAATATGAGAATTTTTTATAGCGCAAAGAAAAACGGGTTTCAGAATTTGTTAATTTTGTAATAGAATCTGCGAGTTTTTGTACACGAAAAAGTTCAATTTATCTCAGAGTCTGAGAACAGAAATGTAACAAAAAAGTAAAACAGTACATTTAAGGGATAATTTTTTACAGTGTTAAAAAATATTAATTATTTTGTTTAAGAGTAATAAACTTGGCTTTCGCTGCTTTTAAAAAATATTCTTAAAAATATCCTCCAAAATATTTTAGGCATCAAAGGTTAAATTAAAAAACTCTTTTATATTAAATGGACAAGAATGTGGTTTTTGCAGCTATACAATATATTTTTTAAATGATGTCGAAGTGAATTTAACAAAAAAAGCAAAACAGTGCAGTTTAGGGTTAATTTTTGACTGAAATTCCTAGCGTCGGTTAACACATCTTTAACGATGTATTGGAACTCCAGAAAATTTAGCTCAAATTTTAGTCATTTTTGGAAATGGTGTCTCAGATTAATTTGAACCTTGACACATAGATAGCCCTCATAAATATGATATATGTACCATATATCGTTTTTTTACATTTGGTGTATTTAACGAATTATGGCGGGTCAAAGATTGACTTTTTAAGCAAAAGTAAGAAAAATACATCACGTTTAAATAGCTGTAACTTCTTAACCAATGACCCGATTTTCACAAATTTAGGCTCATGTGAAAGCTGGGGTTCTTCTTTTAGAAAATATTTTTAAAATAACACAGTTTTTTTTTACAGAAATGATGCAAAAATGCAAAAACACTTTTTCTTTTCGAATATTTAAAAAAACACATCTTCGATTTTTTTTAAAAAAATTCTGGTGAAAAATAACAATGTTTTGTATAACATATTCAAAATTCAGAGTGGGATCTCCATGGGATCAAAAACTATTCTGTTTTAAGTACGAGGTTCTCATATTTTTCCCTTAGAAAGTTTAAATTTCTAATGTTTTGAATGTTTTTCAAAATTTTAATAGTATAATTTTCTTTGAAAATTTAAATTTTTATATTGAAGAAACATAAAATTTTAATTTTCTAAGGTAAAATTTAAGAACTTCGTACTAAAACCAGAATATTTTTTGATCCCATTGGGATCCCACTCTGAATTTTGGATATGTTGTACAAAACAGTATTGCTTATCACCAAACTTTTTTTTAAAAAAATCGAAGATGTGTTTTTTTAAATATTCGAAAAAAAAATGTTTTTGAATTTTTGCAACACTTCTGAAAAAAAACCGTATGCTTTTGAAAATATTTCCTAAAAGAAGCAGAATTAAGCTTTCATATGAGCCATTACTTGTGATAATCGGATTACTAGTTAAAAAGTTAGAGCACGTTAAACATCATGTATTTTTCTGACTTTTGCTAAAAAAGTCGAACTTTGACCCGCGATAATTTGAAAACTACAGCAAATTTTGAAAATCCAAAAATGCAACATATCTCATATAAACGTGGATATCTATGAGCCAAATTCTCAGTGGCGTCCAAAGGCATGTTTCCGAACAGTGGGGCGAAAATTTTTGGAATTACCCCAAAGTAATTTAAAAATTCAGAAAAATCGAAATGAAAAGCATAAAAAACTGACCTAAACATCTCGTTATCTCATGTTTGTGGTTAGAATTTTAAATGTTTTAATGCATAATCGAAGATATTCTAAATGTCTAAAATATTTTGTTACTCGCTAGGCAAAAAAAATAACCGAGTGTTTTTTATTTTAGAGAAAAACTAGAGCCGAAATATTTTGTAAATCATCATAAATTATATCAAAGTTAATTTGCAACTGGTGTACATCGAAAACTTTTTTTAAATTACTCTAATATACATACATATTTCTGTGGGTGTAAATTTTTAAACTCAATTTTTGTATGCATCGTAATCACTGCCAATGGTCATTTGAGCAGGCTGAATAAAATAATAATAATAAAAATATCGCGTTTTTATAAATGTTGCCCAAAGAAATATGGAGAATTGTTTTTTTAATTGTTTACAACATTCTTTTTTATTTGAAATAAGTACATATGTGCAGATTTAAAAATTTGTTTATAATACAGTAAAACCTGGTTATAACAAACTTCGAGGGATCAGTTAAAATAGTTCGTTATAAGTGAAGTTCACAATAACTGGGGTATATTTTATATCATCAAAGTTATATTTCCAAAAAAGTTAAAAATTTGTTTAATTGTTGTTTTTGTAATAAACAACTTTTAGTGAATAAAACGTTAAAAATATAAATAAATTTTATCGAAATTAAATATAACCCAAAAAGTTGGAAATTCCAACATTAAAAAATATTTATAGGAGTTCGTTATAAAAAGCTAAATGCACATGAAATTGAGTTCATGATAAAAGGAGTGTTTTGTGTGAAAATACCCAGGTAGAAAAATACAACCGTAAAAACGCTTTTAAAGCGCTCTGCATGGTAGTACGAATGCTTTCAGATCATACGGAAAACCATCCTCAGAGCGCTTTCAGATAGTCCTAATGATAACACCGTTAAACGGTTTATATAAAGCGCTTTTAAAGACATTTATAATGGTGATTTGAGAACGCTTCGTTAAAGCATTATTAAAGCGTTAAAAAGCAAAAAATATAGCAATTTAAAATGTTTGTAAACTTTGTCGCACTGGACGATGTAAGTTGTATCTTGGTATAGGAAAGAAATTGCGGCAAAAATTAGTTTTAAAAATGTTAAAGTTTGCAAGAAAATGTAATATTGCAACAAAATTTTAATAAAATATCGAATGACATAACTTTATAGTTTCAGAGGAAATCTTTCGTTTCAATGGATATTGAAAATTGGAAAATTAGATATTTTTGTTATATGGTTGAGCAATAATTCTAAAAAAAGGAGTGGAATTTAAGCAGTATTGACACTTTAAATTCTTACAGTTTGTCGTATTTTTCCATCCAGAAAAATAGATACTTCAAAAGCGATTAATGCGAAGACAATTTTAAGAAATTATTAGAAACAAACAATAAATTATCACAAAATTTTTCACATCGCAGATGATGTAGCTAATATGGAAGCTACAATGTCTCATTTTTCTGACTTCGATTTTGAAACCAGTTTCTTAAAATCAATTGTAAATGCTTCATACAAATTCTTAAAATCAAACGTCAATGCAACATAGTTGGTGTTTTCTTATGGCTGCCTCTCATCCTGATAACGTATGTATGCCCAATTTGAAATGCAAAAACTATGATTGTAAATAAAATTTTAATCACGAAGTGATCCAATATCTTCAATGAAATGAACAACATTTTATAACCCAATTTTATCAATATATACAGAACATAATACTTAGGATATAATGTTAAAAATACTTTGTAATGGGAAAATTATGATAGCAAACCCAATTTTTTGCTCAAATCAAGCCAAAAACAATTTTGACAGTTCTTATTTTTTGAATCGCAGTGAAATAAAATCATAGGTTTGGTTAAAAAGTATTCTCAAAACGCTTTTACGAATCGTTCTAAAAGCGTTATGAAGTTATGCTTTAAAATTGAGTTATTTTTGATAAGTCCTGATTTTATTTTGTAACCATCATGAATTTACACTTGGGAGTATTTTGAAAACGCTTTTTCTTATTACCGTCATGAATTTCTACTTAAGAGTGCTTTAAAGAAGCTTTATTTTTATAACCGTCATGAATTTTTATTTGGTTATTTACCAAAAGGTCGTTATAACCGAGTTGAACTGTAGTTTGGATATATGAGGATTCGCAGAAAAAAAGTGCTTTTGTGCTATTTGAAGTTTTTGGACAATTTAAGATTATTTTTTTCGTTCCAAGAAAAAAGTAAAAAGTGGAAAAAGTAAAAAGTTTAAAAATCACTAACAATAAGTAAAATTACCCAAGTAAAAAAGTTTGATACAATTATATCGTCGAACTATATTCAATAAATGCCAACTCGAAAAAGCTTACTGTTCAGGAGAGCTAAAAAACTAGTTATTTCGCGTATTATTGCAAAAATAAACAATGTACCTTCCACAAGATGGTTTAAATATTCTAAACAATTTTTACCTATGCAAAAATTTTCATATTTTGCACTTGTTTGCATATTTTTCAGAGATGGCATTTATTACTATATCAAAAAACAAATATTTTTTTAGAGTTGGCATATTTTGTCGGAAAATAAAAATAATATTTTTTTGGAAAAATTTAAAAAAATTTTATTTTTTTTGGTTTTTGTTATCCTTAGTACGGTAATTGCAAAAATTGAACAAAAAATTAAAAATCTTTGCATATTTTTAAAAGCCTTTTAATCTCAGGGTGGTCAACTTTGGCACTCTGTAACTCACGCTGTATTGCAATAGGGTCACTCCAAACCAGCTATTTTGAAAGCTTATATCATTGACTTTATTTGCCCCATTCATAATGTTTCAATCTGATAAATAGTTTGAAAGTTACATAAATATAAACAATTTTTTTTTTTTTCAAACACTATTTACCGATATTTTTAAAATAACAATATCTCGAGAACCAGTCATTAGATATCAAAATCTTTACAAGATTCGTGTTTAGCATGGCAAATGCAATAAGATATGTGGTCTAATTTTTTTTAAAAAAATTTTTGAAAAATTTTTGGAAATTTACAATGGGAGTTGGCATTTATTTCCACCAAAAAAATATGTACTTTGAGTTAGCAATATAACAAAAATGGATGTAAAACGACAACAAATTATTTTTTTGCTCTGAAATTTTTATGGCAGATAGGTATTACATAGGGGAGCTATTTGCCATCGGAAGCTCATTTCCGTCAAATTTGAGTTGGCATATTTTGAATATAGGTTCACGATATATAATTTGATATGGTTTTATAGAATTTGATGCGAAAAATAAATCGAAAATTGTTATCAAACAACTTTTTTTTTACACACGTCAGTTGTTTTATAACAGTTAAAAATAACAAAATTTTTTGTAAAAGCTCTGTAACAAAAAAAAAAATTCTTTCCAAAAGCATAACTCTTTAAAGCAGTTTAAAAATCCTTTCTAAGAACGCTTTAGCAACGATTTCCAAACTGGAATAGTAAAATTTGTGATTGTTGACGTTTCTCCTTTACATTTTGGTCACAAAAAAAATTTATAACAAATTGATTACAATTAATTTTATAAAAAAAAAAATTTTTCCCCGATTTCACTTTATTTTTATCAAATTACACTAGTTTACAAATTAAAAAAAAAATTGCGATCCACGACATTTTTCATTGATTTTCCATGTAAAATCTTACGCTGAAACCGAAAATATAGTCCAAAAAATAGAACCGTTTTCGAGATGTTTCTAACTTTTAAAATGTGGCGCCCCAGAAGGCTAGTTGGTAGCGTGCTAGACTATGAGTCTGGGGGTAGTAGGTTCGATTTCCACCAGAGGGTTGGTCTGTTTTGCTACAACGAGACGAAGGTCATAGTTGTTACCAGTTCTTGGTTAGGTAAAATTAGTATATAATTTGTAATTATAAAGTAATTCTTAATAAAATAAAAATTAAAATGTTTGACTTTTAAAAAAAGTGCTTTACTTAAGTACACAAAAAAAAACTTGTCAAATTACTAGAAAAAGTTTCGTAATCCCATTTTACCAATATTTGACAGTTTTCCTTGTTTTCTAACAAAAATTTATTTATCGAAATTTACATTTTTTTTTGTAATTTTACAATTTTTTTTTTGTAATTTTACAAATTTCAATGGTTTTTTTGCAAAAAAAAAAAATCAAGTAAAAATTCCTTGCAAGTTTTATTGCGCCAAAAAAGTTGTAAATTTACAATTTTATTGGAAAAAATTAGTAAAATTACAAAAAAGCTTATAATTTTTACTAGGAATTCTCGTAAAATAGGAGGTAGCCAAAGATCTAGTAATTTTACGAAACCTCCTTGTAAGTTTTATCGCGTCAAAAAAATTGTAAATTTTATTGGTAAAAATATTGTAAAATTATAAAATTTTGCTTGTAAAATTACAAGGAATTCTAATCAAATAAGAGGTTTTTCTTTTTATTTTACAAGGTTTTTTTGAGTGTAACACTCCACCCACAAAAATAACCTTGTCAAATTACTAGAAAAAGTCTAGTAATCCTATTTTACCAATATTTGACAGTTTACTTGTTTTTTAACAAACAATTTTCGATCCGAATTAATACTTTTTTTGTAATTTTACAACTTTTTTCGTAGTTTTACAACTTTTTTTGTAGTTTTACAAATTTCTAAGATAATTTTACAAAAAGGAATTCTCGTAAAATCAGTGTTGGCTACCGTTACCCTTTCAATACCGTTACCGATTAAAAACTCTTTAATATTGACTACCGTTACCAATACCGAAATAAAAAAAATTACAAGCCGTTACTGATAAAAACCATTACCTTAATTTGGATTTTTACCGGTATTATATCGGTTTTGTTTCGGTTGTCTAAATATTACTTATTTTAATTTTTTTCCAGTCAAAAAACGAAGTAAAGTATTATGAATGTAAGTTAAATAAATAAAAAAAATTTTCTTTATTGCAAATCGTATTATTTGGACCAACAAAAATGAGGAATCGGTGCAAACAATGATCACATTCGCAATTATTTGATAATTTAGTAGAAATATTTAGTTGTCCTGTTTCTAAGAAAATTTTCTTGAAAAAAAAAAAATAAAAAATTTTATTGAAAAAAAAAAATAAAAAAATTTTATTGAAAAAAAAAATAAAAAATTTTATTGAAAAACAGCAAACTAAAAAAAATGCTCTTGTAAAAAAAACAAAATTTTTTTTTCTTTAAAATTATTGTGTTGCTATTTTTATTTTTTAACACCAGGGCACAACTTCGCACTGAGGGTTTCTCCTTTCCCTGGAAATGTATCTGTGTTTTGTTGTTTGGTTAAATATTGGTGGATATAAAGAATTCGGCACCGCCGAATTTAACACTCTTAAGGTCTTATGATACTTGCTAGTTTTTGTATTTTTTATATTTTGGAGAACAGTGCAAATATATTTTCATAAAAAAAATTACCAGGTGTAAAGAGTATGACAGAACCATGAAAATAACTTACAACGTCAAAAATCTACGTGTGTTATCGATAATTTTTCAGTGACTGTCAAAAAAAATAAAAATTTTCAACTTAAAATTGACATTTCCAGAATAAAATGTTAACAGTGTTGCCAATTTTATTAAGTTTTGCTCGAATGAAGCGGTTTTACATTTGTTGTGGGCGTTTTTTAGCTATTTTGTTTATAAATGTTTATTAAATTACAAAATTGTGTGAATATTTTATTTAAATTCTGACTTAATTTATAGTATTAAATACTACTATATTAATGTGTTGAAAATGCACAGTTTTTTTTAATGTTATTAAATAAATTTTTGATTTTTACGTGTTGTGACGACAAAAGTCGCTGGACTCGTTTTTGTCTCCATACAATATTGTAATGTACCATACTGTGTATTATTATTATTTTATTTAGTATTTTAAATTTAAAATTAAGTAACGGATAACCTCCACTAAAACTCAACACTGTCTTTTATAAACATTCGTACTAAATTATACTACTGTTTGTTTTGTACAACTGTAGTCTACAGCTGTTCGTGGTGTTGTTTATAGATTTACTAGTATTAGTGTGCAATTACAATTCTGGCGTTGGCCTTGAATTTTGCTTGTTCCCATACATTTTGTATGTAGAACAAAATTCAAAGCCAACGCTAGCGTTTCAAAGCCAGAATAGAATCAATTCTATTTTCTTGGCTTTGCTCTCTCGTGAGTATTTTTTTTTTTGCTTTGGCATTGCCAGTCATTTACCAAAAAAGGGTTGATTTTGTTTATGAATCACATCTTGTTTATGAAACACATCTGTGTATTGCAAAATTATAAGAAAAGTACATATAAAAGAAAGTGAAAATATAATTTACCGCCAATTATTATAAAAAAAAACAAGTATCAAAAAAATATCAATAAAAAAACCAAAGGAGTTTTATGATTCACCGAAAAAAAAATAATTTTCAGGACAAATTTATTTTTCTTCCACCAAATAATTATATTTCTGTTCTTCTTTGTGTGTGTGTATACAAACAAACGCCAGAACAAAATTCAAAGCCAAAGCCTTTGTTTAAATCAAACGCCCTCTCCTTACACAAAATTCAAAGCCAACACCAGAATTGTAATTGCACACAAAATTAGAAGAAAAGTACATATAAAAGAAAGTGAAAATATAATTTACCTCCAATTATTATAAAAAAAAAACAAGTATCAAAAAAATATCAATAACAAAACCAAAGGAGTTTTATGTTTCACCGAAAAAAAATAATTTTCAGGAAAAATTTATTTTTCTTCCACCAAATAATTATA
The DNA here is from genome assembly GCA_963921195.1 of Pegoplata infirma. Taxonomy (NCBI): domain Eukaryota; kingdom Metazoa; phylum Arthropoda; class Insecta; order Diptera; family Anthomyiidae; genus Pegoplata; species Pegoplata infirma. The sequence continues at coordinate 160,922,643 of OY992538.1, forward strand.
TTTCTGTTCTTTTTTGTGTGTGTGTATACAAACAAACGCCAGAACAAAATTCAAAGCCAAAGCCTTTGTTTAAATCAAACGCCCTCTCTTTACACAAAATTCAAAGTCAACGCCAGAATTGTAATTGCACACTTAGCGTGTGTACATGTTGATCGCACAATCATATAAAAGGCAGTGTTGTTTGAAGAATTATTCAGTTCGTCAGCAGACGGCACTGAGGTAAGACCTTATTTAGTTGGGTTAGACGCAGTGATGCCATTTTAGCACTTTTAGTGCTAGATCTAGCACTTTTTTTTTGGACTTAGCACTAAATTTTTGGAAAAAAGTGCCAAGTGCTAACTTAGCACTTTTTTAAAATTATTTAGCATTTTTTTCAACATTTTAATTTTTGTTAAAATCTTTTGTAAAAATTTTTAGCCTGCGGCGCTTTCTTCACACCCATAAATATTCAAATCTTTTCAAAAGAACCATCACATTCCAAAAACATAAATTTTATAATTAAGAGAGCAGACAGACCTAAAGCTAATTTTTCAAAGTCCATTACACTTTAAATAATTTAATGCGCGTGCCCAACTTCCTGGACCCTAAAACTTTTTCTTACTAGGTTGTGGGTTTATACCCTATTCACACGTACAGTTTTAAATCGTTTTTAGCAGCAATATTTTTAGCACTTTCTTTATTCTGTTACAGTATATTGACAGAAAATGCTAAAAATAATTGCTAAAAACGGTTTAAAACTGCACGTGTGAATAGGGTATTAATTAGACTTAATATTTGTTTTGAAGAGCTCGACATTTTTTGCAATTACTCCGGTGTGCATTTCGCATTGCAGAAAATGTTATATTTTCTACTGATATTGATTGACATTGTTGTAATTCTGAATAATGATTGTTCTGAATTTATTTACAAAATGGTTCAATAATTTCAAAGTAAATAATTTCTATTTTCATAATTAAAAATTGTTGAGACAAATTGTTAAACAAATGTAAAACTTAAAAATGCAACAACTTTCAAAAAATTTAAATAGGTCTATCAGATTTGGGAGTTATTTCAAAATAAAATAAATCCCAAATCGTATGGATTTTTGGGCCTTATTTCATTGTTTTCTTGGGACTTATTTCATGGTGCCCAGTTAAAATTCAGAAAACCCAATTGAAATTTAGAAATCCAAATTGAAATTAATAAAATACTAATTGAAAAATCCCAATATGAAATTCAGAAAACCCAATTGAAATTTAGAAATCCCACTAGAAATTCAGAAGATTAAAAAAAATAATTTAAATTTAGAAAACCCAATTGAAAACCAGAAAACCTTTTTGAAATTCAGAAAAACTAATCAAAATTTAGAAGACCATTGGAAATTCAGAAATCCAAATTATAATTAAGTGATTAATTGAAATTCAAAAATTTTCAATGAAATTAAAAAAAAATTAAACTTAGAAAACCGAATTAAAACTAAGAAAATATGTGTACAGTTATTATTAAAAATCATTATTTGTGGATTTTATAAAAGAAAAAATTAAAAAAAAATTTAGCACTTTTTTTTGGTCTGTAGAGCATTTTAGCACTTTTTTTCTGCTATTTAGCATTTTTTCAAAATTATTTTATGGCAACACTGGTTAGACGTTTTACATCTGGCAACTAAATAAAGTTCACTGGCAGTGCTGGAAGATCGTCTAGTTGTACTAGCTTTCGAAGACGGGATTAGCGGTTGTACCAAATTTCTCGTCTACCCAGTATTTGCCATCACCACAGTGGACGAGATCGTCTAGTTGTACTAGCTTTCGGTTGTACCAAATTTCCTAGCCAGTCCACTGGAGCAAGCACTGTCAGTGATTCCAACCCACAACAATTATCTCTCATAAGGCTTACCTCGTCGTGCTGCATTTTCGTCGAGCCGTAGTTTTATAAGTCGGACATATGTTTTAAGTTTAATAAAGATTGTAATGTTTTATGAAAAAAATATATTTGTGCCGTTTTTTATTGTCTCTCTCCTCTCTCGGTCTTGAAAAATAAATTTTTGTAACGAACCCTGGCCGCCGCGAGTTCTATCCCAGCAACCAGTGTAAACACGTCGTTACAGTGTTTTTAACAAATTTTAGACTTTTTATCATATTGGGAAAATTTTATTCATAATACCGGTACGAACTGGTATCGATGTTTCGGTAACGGTTCATCGTTACCGAAATAATCAGAAATACCGTTACCTTTACCGTTACCGATATAAAAAATATGTAATAACCAGGGAAACCAAAAATATGCTCTAAAAAACACGTTTTATGCGCTTAAAAAATGCCCTTAAAAACGGAAAATATGCTCCAAAAACAATAAAAATATGCTCTTAAAAAATTATGTCCTCTTTTTTGCGGTGTTTTTTACAATTTGTTAGAGAATAGACCCAACCGTCTAACTCCTCTGCGTTCTACAAAAATATTTGCCTTAATATTTTCTACCAAGTTGCTGAATCTAAAGAAAAATAGTTTCATATGAAGCAAGAACAGGCCGATATGAAGCAAGAACAGGCCGATATGAAGCAAGAACAGGCCAAAGGGGAATAAATCGTCACAATTCCGTAATTTAAAAAGAAAAATATTCTTGTTGGATAAAAAATTTAAAAATAAATGTTATCATAAAAAAAATTGGAAAAGAATGCTCTAAAAATTAAAAAAAAAAATGCTCTAAAAGTGTAAAAAAATGCTCTTAAAATATGCTCTTATGCTAAAATATGCTCTTAAATCTAAAATATGCAAAAACATGCTCTTAAGGCTAAAATATGCGAAAATATGATCTAACAAATCGATGCCAGATTTCTTAAAAACTTCTGAAACGGATAAAAACTTACCCATTTATCAATAACTAGCAGGCCCGCCCGGAACTTCGCCCCCGGTAATATTAAATACCTGATTAAAGAAGGATCAGGATAAGAGTCTCCATTTCTAAAATTCTCCCCTACATAATTTTTATTTAAGTTAATTTTTATCGTTGAAGTCTTTCATAAAAACTATTTAGAATAAACAATAAAATATAAACAGCCCGTTTAGCTTGGAAACATGTTCTTTTCGGTAAATAATGTTCTTGAAAATTTTCGAGCCCTTATATCGTAATTATTGAAACCATTTCATTCCCCGTTTCACTCCATTTCGTTCCCCGTTCTATTTCATTTCGTTTCCTTTTCTATTCATTTCTTCCCCATTTTATTCCATTTTGTTCTGAATTCCAATTCATTTCGATAAATGTAGGCTTCATTCTTTAAAAAAAAAAATAATAGTTCCGCATTATATTAGTTTACCCTTATCCCTATTAAAATCTAAATTTCCAGAATGATTTTTGGGCTAGAGGATCCAACATTTAAAGTTACTATGACCAAATTTTCAGGAGAAAGAAAAAGTTTCAAAGTTCACTACTTTGCACGTATTTGACCCCCCAGTACAATAGGATTTTCCAAAAAGTACATTTTTCAGAATGTTTTGAAATTAGATGAGTAGTTTGGTAGATTTTAAAATTTTACGTCTTTTGACCTAAAGTGATCTTTAAAATGGGTGTGGTCAATAAAACCTACCCTAACTCACCCTGAAAGAAAATTATAAATATTGGTGAAAACATTTTTGAAATCTCATAATAAGTTTCGTATATTTAAAATTTTACGTAGATGAACCGAAGCCTATGTCTAACCTGATGGACCATTCTTAATATTGTAGAAAACATTTTTTAAATGAGTAGTTTCGGATATTTTGAAATTTTACGTTTTTTGGGCAAAGGTGGGCGTAGAAGTAGGTGTGGTCGATGTGAGCTAACCCATGTCCACCCTGAAGCACCATTCTTAATATATGTGTATTGGTGATAACATTTTTTAAATCGGATGAGTAGTTTGATCATATTGAAATTTTACGTTTTTCTTGCCAAATGTGGGCGTAGAAATGGGCGTTGTAAATAAAACCTAGAATATTTCCACTCTGAAGGACCAAGTATTGGTGAAAAAATTTCGGATGAACATTTTTGGAGATTTTTAAATTTTAGTTTTTTTTGCCAAAAAGTGGGCGTATAAGTGGGCGTGGTCGATAAATCCTAGCTTATGTCCACCCTGGAGGAACACTCTAAATATTGGTGAAAACATTTTTGAAATCGGATGAGATGTATAATAGATATTTAAATTTTAAGTTTTTAGGCCAAAAGTGGGCGTAGAAATGGGCGTGGTCGATGAAACCCAGCATATGTCAACTATGAAGGACCATTCCAAGAATGTATTGGTGAAAAAAATTTTAAATCGGTTCAGTAGTTGTGGAGATTTTTAAATTTTACGTTTTTTGGCTAAAAGTGGGCGTAGAAGTGGGCGTGGTCGATGAAACCTTGCCTATGTCAACCCTGGAGGAACACTCTAAATATTAATGAAAACTTTTTTGAAATCGGATGAGTAGCTTCATAGATATTTAAATTTTAAGTTTTTTTACCAAAAGTGGGCGTAGATGTGGGCGTGGTCGATGAAACCCAGCATATGTCCACCATGAAGGACCATTCCAAGTATGTAGTGCTAAAAAAAATTTTGAAATCGGTTCAGCAGTTTTTGAGATTTTTCAATTTTACGTTTTTTGGCCAAAAGTGGGCGTAGAAGTGGGCGTGGTCGATGAAACCTAGCCTATGTCCATCCTGGAGGAACACTTTAAATATTGCTGAAAACATTTTTGAAATCGGATAAGTGGTTCCGGAGATTACCCTCTACAAACAAACAAACAAAAAAACAAACATACAAACATTACCTCTTTATAATATTAGTATAGAAATGCACAGGAAAAAACATGACACTGCATATTTTTGGTTTCCCTGGTAATAACAATACCGTTATTCGTTTCGGTTGCCAACCCTGCGTAAAATGGAAAGTAGCAAAAAATATAGTAAAGTCACGAGAATTTCTAGTAAGTATTATCGCGTCAAAAAAGTTGTAAATTTACAATTTTATTGTTAAAAAGTTTGTAAAATTACGCAATTATTGGTAAAAATTTGTAAATTTACAAGGAATTTTTGTCAATGTTTTTTGCTATTAACTGCCTCTTAGATACGAATTAAATTAACTTCTAAGATAATTAATATTTCCACATGTCTTCAGTTTGATGGCGGTTCTTTTTTTAGAATATATTAATCCGCTATCTCCTATTTTAAGGGATCATTATAGTCCATTTTCTCAAATATTATCATTGCACATCAATAAAACGTGCACTTAAAGGGTTAAAATGTTCCAAAATAATTTTAAGCATTGAATTTAAATAGAGTTGTAGTCCCAAACTGATGGCTTTTAAAAAGCTCTAATAAAAATTTTAAGCAAAAAATATTTGTAGAATAATTTAACCCTTTAAATGCAGGTTTAATTGGTTTTCAATAAGAATATTTGAAAAAGGTACTAAAATGAGATAGAATATGTTATAAGAAAGGAACCGCCATTAAATTTTATTGAAGACATGATAAACAATATTTAGCTCAGATGTAGATTTCATAATTTTTTTACGATTATTTTACGCTGACGTTCTATGACGATATTTAAAAAAAGGGACTAAAATGACCCCCAAAAATAGAGATAGAGGGTTAATATGTTCTAAGAAAAGAAACGCCATCAAATTTCACTGAAGACATGTGGGAACATTATTTAGCTCAGAAGTTGTAGGTTTTATAGCGTTTTTAAGAAAAAGGATACACAGAAAATAAAATCATAAAATTCAAGTCAACAAACAGCAATTGTGAATGTCTTATACTGATATCAACCAAACATTTAGTAAATCGGCATCCCGTTAGTCAATAATACAAAAATTCGATTTTGTTTTCAACAAACTACGTCAAATAATTTTATTTCAAAATGAAAGGAAAATTTCAACAAATCATTAGTGGCAGTTTGTCAATAAGACAAAGAAAAATATTTTTTTAACTTTCAAATAACCCGTTTGTTATTAATGTTCAATAATTTGTAAATAAAACAGATTTTTTTCAACTATTTATGTCAATAAACGACTTTGTCAAATAAAAGTCATATTTTCAACAATTTAAATCAATAAATATAAAGCACTTTGTCAATCTAACAAAATCGTAAATTTTTTTTAACAATTGCAGTCTATAAAGAATTTGGTAGCTTTTGTAAAGTATAAAACAAAAACACAAACATACTATAACGACAACGTACTCTCTCTCGTCGTGTAGTTTGTTTTTTATTTGTGGCTGTACTTCTTTTTAAAAAAGCAGACAATGAAAAAGAAGGCAATTAAAAAAAAAACAAGTAAAAAAGTTAAATTCGGCCTTGCCGAATGTAGTGATACCCTCCACAATTTCATAATTGCAAAAAACTTTATTTAAAAGGAAATTACTTCTGAAAAAAAATTTTTTTTGGAAAAAAAAATTTCCGCGAAAAAAAATTTTGGTAAAAAAAATTAGCGATTTTTTTCTTTTTTTTGTCAAAAAAAATATGTTCGTACTTGTTTAAATAACATTTGGTGTTCAATTATGTCCACATATGCCAACCAGAAGACGAATTAAAGCATTTTGTATTTTTAGGTTATGTTGAATGTACTGAAATTTTTGGGGTGTGCTTACATTTTCGTTCATAACTTTTGAGCCGCTGAACCGATATCGCTCAAATGCAATACCAAACTTCTCGGGAGAACTTCCAATAAATATGTTAAGTTTCAGTCATCTCTGTGCAATATTTTGTCCGCGATAGCATTTTCCACAGACAGACAGACGGACAGACGGACAGACGGACATCGCTAGAATGTCTTAAAATCGATCGGGCATCATAAATATATATACTTTATGGGGTCCCAGATCGATATTTCGATGAGTTACAAACGGAATGACAAACTTATATATACCCTCTATCACTAAGTGGAGGGTATAAAAAAGATTATGAATTTAGTTTTATCTGAGCTAGCAAGGGGTACGGCAGCAATTGAAATTATTTCATAGAAAATATTATTAAAAATAACTATTTCGAAAACAAATTAATCTTTTTATATAAACTTTTTGTTTTGTTAACTATTGTTTTGTTTTTGCCTTTATTAATATTTTTTGAATATTTTTTTTTACAGAATTTGCTTTCCAAGTTTTTACCGATTGTTATGTTTGTCTAAAACGAAACATGTGTATATAAAAAAGAAAGAAATAAAGAACAAAAGAAAAAAAAAATTTCAATATAAGACAAACACGGTAAAACGATAAAAGTAAACTACATTCTTAAGTGTTATAAAAAAGAATATTGACTAAAAAATACTTGTGTTTAATTTCAATATTAATATTCCCTTACATTTATCTCGATTTTTAATCAATTTAGTTTTAATTTTTTTTCCTATAAAAAAAGTTTTAATTTGTCAATACAACTAATACTGTTGGTTGATATCACAAATTCGTTTGTTGAATTAATTTACCATATCAACAAATGGCGTTTGTGTTTGTTGAATTTCTTTGTTGAAAACAAAATTTATTTTTTTTTCTTTTGTTAGATCAACAAATAACGTTTTGTGTTTGTTGAATTTCTTTGTTAAAAACAAAATTTATTTTTCTTTCTTTTGTTAGATCAGCAAATTACGTTTTGTGTTTGTTGAATTTCTTTGTTGAAAAAAAATTTAAGATTTTGTACCTTTGTCAATACAAATAATAATTTAGGAGAACTATTACAAACTCATTTATCAATTGCTTTTTCAACAATTAATATTTACAAACGTTAGTTGATATTACAAATTTCCGTATAGGAGCACTTTCAGTGAAAAATTTAATTGTATTCACAAATATGGGGGTCAATATAACAATTCGTTTTTTCCTGTGTAAATGGCAGGACCAAATGTCGCACTGTGGGTTGTGGCGATTGTATTTTTCGGCCGTCGTTGTTTTAAAAGTAATTTGTATTTTACCAACAAAATTTTGTGGAGGGTAGCTTTCTTTAGCAAAATCTTAAACTTTTAACGACCTCTTCTTAATAAAAAGACGAAATGGAAGTAAAATATAAAAAAATACTATAACTTCACTATCAGCAAACATAAACTATTTAGAGTTTCTATATAACAGTAAAAACAAAACTTGATTTGACGTCCTGTTTTTGCATTTTCCCTTTACTTTTCTTTTTGGATTAAACATATTTTGAACATAAGCAAAATTCATCACAAGCAAAAGTTTTCCCATTAAACTGTCAGTTCATGTAAATTTTGTAAGGAAAAGAAGAAATTAAAAGGAATGCGAAAATGAAATAGTTAAAAGGGAATTGCGAAAATATAAAAAAAACTGTTTCTTTTATTACACTTTTAGTTTTGTTTAATATTCAAAACTGTAATCTTATAAAGCACCATTTTGCATACCCTAATAAGTTCAACCATTTTGCAACAAATGAAGTCAAAAACCGGGTTTCAAAACAAACTATGGAATTATTTTTATTGTCTCAAAGCCTTTTTAAAAGTGATGATATCAAAAAATCTAAATTTTAGAGTTTATTCTAGTAATTATATTATATAAACTTTATGTAGATAGCTCAATTTAAAAAAAAAAAAACAAGTAGGAAAGTTAAATTCGACTTTGCCGAATCTATGAATACCCTCCACAATGCCTTTTTTAAAGGATTTTTTAACGTGAAACAAATTAACATTTTGATTAGAACTATATTATTTAAAGCCATTTTTTGTCATTTAAAAAAAAAAAAAAAATTAAAAATTCTTTTTTTTTGAGTGTGAAACTTTTTCGAGTGTAATGTGTTTTTACTATAAAAATATTTCTAAGTGAATGTACGTACGTATATACACAAAATATTGTATTTTTTTTTAAAGAAAAACTAATTTTTTTTTAAGTGTAAAATTTTTTTTGAGTGTATTTTTTTTTTTTGACTGTAACATTTTTTTCGAGTGTAATTTTTATGTTACCAATGGTTTTAAAACTAAACAAGTTTACAAAGCATTGCTTTAAAATTAAACAAGTTTGAAAAGTATTGTTAAGTTACCACCACACAGAAAATAATATCGTATATTTAATTTTAATTAAAACTTTAATTGTTTTTTAATTTAATATTAATTAAAATTTTAATTAATATAATTAATTGTTTAATAAAATTTTTAACTTTATTTTAATTAACATTTTGATTGTTTTTAAATTTAAAATTAATTAAATATTTAATTAATATAATTAATTGTTAAATTAAATTTTTAGCTTCACTTAATTTTTTTTTGTTTTTTTGTTTTCCCTGTGCGCGCGAGTGTGTGTTTTTTCTTGCATTTTATGACATGCAAAGAAAGATACGTAAGTATAAACAGTTTGCTGAAAGTTTTTTTTTTATTTCTCATATAGTTTTTTGAATTCTCATTTTGTTTATAGTTTTATGTGTATGTATATAAAAGGTTTATAATCAACTTTATAAAATTGTCTTAGTGACTTTGTCTTTACGGCATAAATGTATTTGGTAAAGTTTGAAGAAACATTTTTTTTTGTACTATTATATGTAAAAAAAAGTGTTGTTTTTAAATTATTTATTTTTAGAAAACGTATTGTTTTTAATTTATTTTTTTAATTTATAGAATTAAAAATTTTAATTGTTTTTAAAAATTTTTCTAATTAAAACTTTATTTATTTTTTTTTTTTAATTTTGTAATAAAGGGGTTTCCTTTATTAATTATTTTTATATTTAATTATTTTTATGGGTCAAATAAGGCAGAATTAACGCCAGTATTTGTCCTCGTAAAGTGCTAGTCGCAATAGTCCACAAATGGTCTTCTTGCTTCTTAGCAGTTATTTATTTATAAAAATAATAATGAGACGATGCGCTTTTAATTAAATATGTCTTTATTTGTTAAATGTTGCATCAGAATGACAAAAATTATAAATGATTGTAACTAGCTAACCTTTAGTGGAATCAATAAAATAGTCTAGTAAATAAAGAAGACGAAAAAAACAATAACAAAACTATGATAACTCGAAATAGAGTGAGAGTTATCCAAATAAAGATCTCTTTTAGTGATAATGAAAATATAAAAATGTGGTTATCAGTTATTCTTTTAAAAAAAGGTTAGGGTGTCCCTTACTATGTAAAACATTGAAACAAATTCAAAATGACAAATACAATTATTACGTTATACAAACAAATAGTAATTTGATGCAAATAATAATTATTAAAATATATAAAAATAATATAAATTCAGGCTGCTACAATTTTAATTAAATTTTTTAATTAATAGTATTAAGTTTTTAATTAAATAAATATTCATTTATTTTTAATAAATGACATACAAATATTTTTAATTTATATGCGCATTATAGTGATTGGTCCGGATTTAATTAATTTTTTAATTAAATCTACGAATTTTTTAATTAATTTTTTTTTTTTTTTTTCTGTGCAATGCTTTTAAAGGCATTTAATTTTTTGAACCACTGAACCGATTTTGCTGAAATTCAAAACGAAACAGAATTGCGGAACGACAAATATATATGCTAAGCTTCAGCACTCTCAGAATTGTCTTTCGAAAGTTAGAGTGGTTTTAATCTCGTAAATTCGCAAAATACCGTTGCCGAAATTTACTCTTTTGCTCATAACTTTTTAACCACTTGACCGATTTCGCTGGATTGCAATACCAAACTGACCCGGTAAATGGTCAACACATATGTCAAACTTCAGGAGCCTCCGCAAAGTCTTTTAAAATTTAGCGTGTTTTCAACGGACAGAAAGACAGACGGACGGACATCGCTAGATCGACTTAAAATCGATCCAGGATCATGAATATATATACTTTATGGGGTCCTAGACCAATATTTCGATGTGTTACAAACGGAATGACAAACTTATATATTCCCTCTATCACTAGAGTGGAGGGTATAAAAACATTATTTCATATCACTGAAGCTATTTTTACAAAAAATAGTCTTGAAATAATATTCGTATTCTGAAATTAATACCATAGATGATGCCTATGTTACATATTGCCATCAAAAACTCATTTTCGTCAAACAAGCAGATAGCTCAAATTGAATATACACTAGGGTGGGTCAATTTGTTCGGGACCAAAAAATGTGACAGAGCGTATAGCAAAATCGCAATCTACAAGAAATTCTAAGAACTTTTTCCAAAGAAACCATGGTTCTAAAATCAAAATCGAGCTTCCGGGTTTTTAAGAGAAAATTTGGTGCTCAGGAAAATCGAAAATAATTCTATTTTTTGGGAAATATTCATTGCAATTCATTACAATTGGTAAATGTTTGACCTGTATCGCTGGAAGAGGGCTTATTTTAAAGGAAATTTTCTCAGCCTTCTATATCTGTGCTCATTAATAGAAAATTATTATAACAAAACATACCGACTTATTAAATTCACCACTTGTTTTGGTTAGTGCAACACAGTGTTTAATATTCAACAATAAAAACTACTCATTCGTAGTGAATGTTCGTTAGAAGAAGAAGACATGATATATTTTTTTTATTATTAAAATAATTTACAATTTGATGTTAAAACATTTTTATTTAATTATAATAAACTGCAAAATTAATTGTTTTTGGTAATTATTTTCTTAATTTTGTTGTTTTAATTATTTTGTAGAGAAACGTCAAATTAATTACAAAAATTCGTAATTAGTTTGACGTTGCAAATCACTTCAACTTGAATGAAAACAGTTCGAAGTGTGTTGCTCAAATCAAGTTTTTTTGATCTTAATGGAAACATGGTTTTACAAGCTTTTGAATGGATTTAAAGTAAATACTAACGGTTAATTGTAAATGATTGAAACATAATTGGGGTTTTCACAGTGACGATTAAATTTGCTTTTTTTTTTGTTGGGTATTTGACAAATTTGCCATTTTACTAAACGTCAAGTATTTGCCACCATTTTTTCTTTACATATCGTGAGCGCACTTTTCGTTAATAATTTGAACAAAATAACTTTAATTAACTTTTTACATTCACAATTTTAAAATGAAAACAAAAAATGTGTATGTTTCTTATTGTATAAATGTTTTTGTTGCCGCGTTCGAAATTTCAGCATAAACAATCACAGCTGTTTTCATTTTTATGTTTTTTTTTTATTTGCACACTGGCATTTTGTTTTTAGACAAGGTTTTAGTTGGACATTTTAAGAAAAATATGCCACATTAAAATTGACATTTTTTTGACGTTTGCCAAATACTTACTTTACTTTACTTTCTCAGCTTTCCAGTCCAGGGTGGACCATTGCTTCTGTTACAAGCCTTCTCCAGCTATTTCTGTCCGTTGCTCTAAGTGTCCAGTTTGTTTCATTTAATATTCTTAAGTCATTTAGCACATCTGTCTTCCATCTCTTTCTAGGTCTTCCTCTATTACGAATACCATCCGGGGTTTGTATGTAAATTTTCTTTACTACCTTTTCTTCTGACATTCTGATAACGTGCCCCAACCAACGAATTCTCTGTGCCTTTATATACCTAATGATGCTTTGGTTTTCGTTCAGTTTATCTAACTCATCATTAAAACGTATTCGGTAATTTTCTTCATCGATTCTAATTGGGCCAAATATTTTTCTTAAAATTCTTCGTTCAAAACACAGGAGTTGGTTTACGTCGAATGTTTTCAAAGTCCATATTTCACATCCGTATGTGAGAACTGGTCTTATTAGTGATCTGTATAAACTAACTTTTGCTGAACGGGATAGTAGTTTTGATTTAAAAAGTTTTAAGTGAACAAACCACGCTTTATTTGCCGCTTGAATTCGGTCTTGAATTGCTGCTGATGTATCGCTGTGGGAACTTAAAATCAATCCAAGATATTTAAATTTATTGACGGTATCAAATGTATATGTGTCAACTGTAAGATCTGTTGCATTCATGTAGTTAGGAGATCTTAACATGTATTTTGTTTTGTCCCTGTTGACTTCTAGTCCAGTTAGACGAGCTGCATTTTCGAGTTGTCTAAATGTATTTTCAAGGCTAGATTTGTTTCTTGATATAATTAGAATACACCCAGAAAAGTTTTACAGTAACTATTTACGGTTATTCAAAAAGTTTTTAGTTAAAGTTGTTTTAAACGTTTTATCGTTTGTTTTTCAAACAAACTAAAATATTGAAAGATTTACACAGTTGTTAAAACAATAAACTACAAAAGTTACGGAAAAATGTTTTTATCAGTTAAATTATTTGTGACTGATTATTCCGTATAATTTTACAGAAGTACGGTTTTTGTAGTTTGTTATTCAAAAAATTTTATTTTTACTTCACAAAATAAAAAATTGTAAACAGTTAAAATAACTGAAATATCGTTTGTTTTTACGGAATGTCTAGTCATTTATTAACGTTTAAAAATTACTGAAAAAGTCTGTTATTTCAAATGAAATATAAGTAGTCCGTTTTTTAAAAGGAAAAACGATTATTTTGAACGTTTTTTCAGTTGAATTTACTTACAAAATATTTTAAGTGTATCGTCTGCGTATGCACATATCTGAGTTGTCCTATTGAATATTGTACCACCTTGATCAATTTCTTCTACTATGGAGTGTAGAAGAAGGTTGAATACAAGGGAGGATAGAGCATCTCCCTGTTTGACTCCAGATATAACGTTAAAAGGTTCAGAAAGTTCACCTTGTATCACTACTTTTGCGATTGTGTTTGTAAGTGTCATATTGATTAGGTTTACCAGTTTACCTGGAATTCCAAGTTTAAGTAATCGAATACCAATTTGTTTTCTATTCAAGCTATCAAAGGCTTGTTTAAAGTCAATGAAAAGGCAGTGTATATCTATGTCATAGAATTTCTCAAAGATCTGTGAGATAATGAAACCCTGATCAATTGTTGATCTATCTCTCCGAAATCCGCATTGATAGTCTCCTATAATAGTTTCTGCATATGAGTTTAGACGTTGATATAATATGTTGGTAAATATTTTGTAGCCGCAGTTAAGTAGAGATATACCTCTAAAATTGTTACAATCAGTCTTGTCACCTTTTTTGTGGATTGGTGTTATTAAGCTCGTGAGCCAATCATCTGGCAAGGATTCGTTCCTCCATATGTTTATATTTATTCGGTGGAGATATTCGTGACATTTGGATCCGCCATATTTTAACAGTTCGGATACAATGCCATCTTCCCCGCTACTTTTATGATTCTTTAGTTTGTTACACGATGCTATTGTGTCTTCTATACTAGGTTCCTCAACGTAGTTTTCTGCTGTAAAATATTCTTCCTCAGTTGTATTTAAGCTATCATGTCTATTCAGAACTTCGTAAAAATATTCTCTCCATCTTCTTAATATTTCAGATTTATCGCTAATTAAATTACCATTTCTGTCTTTGCAAATGTTTGATCTTAATTGAAACGTTCTAGTTTGGTTTTTAATATTTGCATACATGTCTTTGACCTTGTTTTGCATAAAGTTGTCTTGTATCTCGCTAACTTTACCCTTCATGTATAATTTCTTTTTGGACCTAATGATTTTCTTCGCTATTTTTTGTTTGTCCTTATAGATTTCCAAATTTGCTTGTGTGTTATTAGCAAGGTATTGATTTCTTGCTTGGTGTTTTATTTCATTTGCTGTTCTACATTCTTCATCATACCATTCAGTTACTGTTTGTTTCTTTTCTCCTATGATTTCGAAGGCAGTTTCTTTTATACCATCTTTTAAGTTCTTCCACATATTGGAGATATCGGCTTCATCGTATTGCATATTATTAATCTTTTGCTCGAGATTGTTTCTATATGCTCTGCTAACTTCATTATCAGTTGTAATAGCCTCACTGTTCCAGAATATTTTCTTCTGGCGATTTTTTGTGTTAACCATTGCTATACGCTGTCGTAATTTTGCAATAACTAAGAAATGGTCGGAGTCGCAGCATTGTATGTTCTAGAGTCGATAATGGAAGTGCCATGTCTTTTATCAATGAGGATGTGGTCTATTTGTGTAAAACCTCGATTTCCAGGTATTTTCCATGTATGTTTGTGGATATTTTTATGTTTGAAAGAAGTGCTACTTATCCAAAGACCGTTTGATGCTGCAAAATTACATAATCGTAGACCATTATCGTTGCAAGTGTTATGGTAAGAGTATTTTCCTGTAACTTTGCCTACTATAAAATCTTCCTTTCCAACTTGTGCATTATAATCATCAATTATTAGTAGAATGTCGTGTTTACTTACTCTACATATTGTAGAAGTGAGTTTGTCATAAAATTCATCTTTTAAGTTGTCCTCGCTGTCTTCAGTAGGTGCATAGATAGAGAATAGAGAAATATTTTGAAATTTTCCCTGCAGTTTTATATAGCATATTCTTTCGTTTACAGGTTCAAAAGCAATTATGCTTTTTCTTATATGCTTGTCGACATAAAATCCCGTACCTTTCTGTCCAGACTTTGTTCCTCCACTGTAGTAAATGCTATAGTCTTTCTTTTTAAGTTCGCGATAACCGCTCCATCTAATTTACTGTATAGCACATATTTTAACTTTGTATTTTAGAAGTTCGTCTGCCATTTCAAATAATCTACCAGGTTGTATCATTGTTTGAACATTCCATGTTGCTAATCGTAAATCGTTGTCCTTTATTCGTTGCAGGGGTCGGCATCTTTGAGATCGTTTGCTTAGAGGCTGCTGTAGTAGTTTCAAGACAATTTTTCTTTATACTGGTATGAGGGTGTCAACCTCAAGACCAGTCCCTTACGGGTACTCCACTATCATCGAAATTTTATGAAGGATCGGAATTCTTCCTTTACCATCAACGCTCACCTTTTATCCGGGCTTGCGACCGGCACCGATACGTCAAAACGAGATTGCTTAAGAGTAATCAGTAGAAAAAGTATTTACCTTTAGGTCATACATTTAGCTATCTGGAACACTTAAGCATCCGACATGTCATAACGATGGCAGGCTTACGTTTGCCAAATACCAAACTAAAAAAGGCAAATTTAACCGTCACTGTGAAAACCCCAAATGAGTTATTGTTTACAAAATTCTGCATAGTGATTGCAGTTTTGAATTGAATTTTGGAACAATCACATCGGTAGTTAAGTGAATTAAAACAAAAAAACCATGGCAAGTGTTAACTTTGATATTATTAGTGGAAAACGGAAAAACAGCAAACTTTTGTACGTTAACTCATAAAAACAATTATGTGAAAAAATCCGTGTTTAAATCTAAAAAATACTACGTTTGCTATAAACCGAAATGCATGTCGCGTGTTATTGTGGAAAATGATGAGTGCTTCAAAGCAGTGGACTTTATTGACCATAATCATGAAAACCAAGAGGTGTTATATGACGAACTGAATGTTCTCAATGGAATTAAGAAGAAGTGATTGGATCCGGAGACAGCTGCCGGCGCTTCTAATGCATTAAGCAGTATTCGAGAGAAATTTGAAAACGCTAGCAAGTTGTAAGTAAACTTATATACATTATTTTTTAAATATGAAGTTTTGATACATATGATGTGAAGATATGTCAGACTGAAGGTAGCGCTGAAAAATCACTAGATTTTTTAATTTTTTGTTAAGTTTTCTTCCAAAAATGTTTATGTATTTATGATATACAGGGTGATTCAGTCACGACCCGCCGAATTTCACTAGCGTATTCCTTAGCTCATTTCATGAAAATAACTTTACTACAACCATCCCTGAAAATGCAAGTGTGCGGTTGTTGGATCCAGGGGTAACTCATGAATAGTAGTGTCAGTAATAGCGAAGTCGTTATTAATAGATGGCAATCTTTTTTGGAAAGTATTTGGGAACGATTTGGGAATAACGAAAAATAAACATTAAAACATTTTAAAACTATGAATGAAAATTATTGTTGTGTCACTTGAAAATAAAAAAAATACATAATGAAAAAAAGAAATGAATATAATTAAATCAAAACAACCAGCAAAATTAAACGAAAAATAAAAGGTAAACTAAATTTCCAGCTTTCCCAGATACCATTTGTAAAACTAACACCACCTTTAAACGTCAAAAAGAATTGACTCTTGCATAGTCTTTATGTATTTAAGTTTTTGGTTGGTTTCGTTTCTGCCAGGCAGCTTGCTTCATTTATTCGCCAAAAAAAAAGCTAATTTAGAGTACCACAAGCTTTTAGCATTACCATAACTCCCAGAGGCTCATATTTTGAATACTTTCCAAAGTATCAAAGGAGATATAAATGATTTCGATCACAATTTTGAATTCATGTCATTTCTGGAATATTATGAAAAACAGTGGTTGCAAAAGGTAACTTATTAAAAACTTAATTATTTATTAATACTAATTGTAACTTCCAAATATTTACAGATTGGCCCTCAAAGTTTTTGAAACACCAACCACAACAACTTCGGCAGTAGAGGCATATATTAGAGTGTTTGTCAAAATTATAACGAAACATGGGAAATTCTTTAAATTTGTAAAAATATTGCAAAGTGAAGAATTTTCTGAGGCCAGAGAAATGGAATAGTTTGTTTGTTTTGATCAAATAATCAATTATTTTTATTTATTTTTTCTATTTATTTACAACTCATTTTTAATAAATTCAACCTAACCGAGAACTGATAACAATGACCGTCGTCCCGTTGTAGCGAAAAAAACCAAGGGCTCTGGTGGGAATCAAACCCATGACCCCCACGTTCAAAGGCTAGCACGCTACCAAATGGAATAGTGGTGGAGCCCTTGGCAAGTCAAAAAAAAAATAACATTGACAAGGGAGAAAAAATTAAAAAGGCCAGTGCGGAGCTTAGCGCAGGTTCCATTACTGCTTCAACATTTATCACCCGAATGCTTTTTCCGACGAATGGTACGGTGACGGAATGGTACTTGGAAGAAGAGGAAGAAGAAGAGGACGTAGAAGATAATGAAACCGCAGTTCACGAATCTGCTCGTGCCCAACTTTTGTGCGTCATTTGCTTAATTCTTGAGCCAAATACTTTAATGATGCCATGCAAACATTTAAAGGTTTGCAACCAGTGTATCATAAAGCTGAAGGCTGAGAGCGTTGGAAATGGCCTGCACACATTTAAGTGCCCAGTTTTCCGAAAAGATGTCGATGACACAATACAAGTTTTTTTGTAAGTAAAAAATGTATTTTGAAAATTGTTTGGGGTTTATTTCATTTTCCTTGTGAGTTATTTCATTGGGACTTATTTAATTTTTTTTGTTGAGACTTATTGTATTATTTTTGGGAATTTTTTAATTTCTTTGGTTTGGTAGTTATTTCATTCGGAGTTATTTCATGGCGCCTCAAAACTATGCAAACAGAATGAATAAATCAAAATTATTGCTATTATTGTGTGTTTTAGGCTAAAAATTGTGTACATTTTATACTTCTAGTTGTAGTTACACAAATGCTTAATTGCTTAATTTATTAATAAAATCGCAGGTATACCTTAAAGTATCCACGGATTATTCTCTTATTGATTATTCTCGTTTGAAACGGTATTTGAAAGGTATTGACCTATATAACGAAAATGAACCGGTGCAAACATGAAGTAACACATCAAAAATACTAGAAATTGTATCGACTTTTAAGAAAAAAGTTGGGGCAGAAAATTATTGGAGGTTCGTCTCACATTGCACACCTCCAGTGGCGTTTCTAGAGCAGTTGTGGGGCTTTTTGAGGATTTTTACCTCTTTACGCCCAACTTTGGCCCCGATGAGGGGCCATATGGCCGCACCCCACCGCCCTCATTTTTTGGCTCATGCTTTCCTTTTCGAACCTATAAAAATAAGAGGGTATCGCGGATCGAAATCGAAAACTGGTTAGCTATCCCACGCCTAATAGTGCAAATTGAAGAACCGTTTTTTGTGTTCCAAATTTAAAAAAAAAAAATTCTCATAGATATCCCACTCGCATCCCACTAAACGACCCAATAGCTCTTAAAGGAAATGACATAAGCTTTCTTGAGTCAAAAAAAAGAAGGGCGATTTGAAAAAAGTAAAAAAAGTTTTGGATTAAAAAAAAAAAAATGAAACATTTTTTTTTTGTTTTTTTTATAATTTTTTTTGACAGGCTGAAGAAATAACTATCTAAACTACTTGGGACACATTTTGCTAAAAATAATAGATAAGAAGTTACATGGATGAGAATAAACACCTCTTTGGCCAAAATGTAAATTTTTGACCACCTCTAGTTCAGAGAGTCCTTGACCGATCTCGTTGAAAAATTGTGTCTGAACTATTATCCAACAGGACTAACCTTGGTGCAAATTTCAAATCGGAAGACATCGGTTTCAAAAGTTGTGTCAGTTGACACGAAAACCCCCACGTATATTTCAGTCATTGAATACATAACATTAGGTACATTTAACGATAAAAAAATGTTGCATTTACAAATTTTAATTAAAGATAAACTTAATTACAACAAAAAAAGTAAAGTAGGAGTAAAAGCGTAAAGTAAAATGTAATGAGTTAGATCAACCAATCAAAATTATTCAAGTCTTATGGTTGTTCAACAGCTTTAGGTGGTTTTTTGATGTTTGTGGAACTTTTTCAACAGATTTAGATAATACCGTAATAGTGCGTTTACAGTGGTTTTCTAATCTAGCTTAAAGTAGATTGTGGCTCCAATCCAGTTTCAATCTATTAGATTGCCCATACAAATTTATTTTTTTCAATCTAGTAGTTTAGACTCTAATCTGCAAACGCAATCTGGTAAAGTTAGATGCAACTCTGTATTTCTATTATTTTCATTTTCCAACACTGAAAAACACTGAAACAAAGCCTGTCATTTTGATGACGCCGCAAAGTTTGTTAATGCCGCCGACATTGTTAATTGTGTACTCCGTCACTGTCCTTGTTAATCATACGGCGACTAATTACCGTCGCTGTCTTTTGACGCAGTCACACACATTTATTACCAACTTGTTATTTTAAATGCCAATCCTAATCTTCTCAAATGTAAAAAATGCCAATGTAAACGGTACAAATTACAAAGTAGATCAAAATCGCACTTTACTAGATTAGAATTCCAATGTAAACGCACTATTAATGGAGGTAATTCGTAAACACTTTTGGAAACTACTTTTTTTGATGGTTGGACTTGATGGATACTATTGGAAACTACTTTTTGAGATGGTTGGGCTTGATGGATACTATTGAAAGCTTTTTCAGGGGGCCCCCGTAGGCTAGTTGGTAGCGTGGTAGCCTTTGAACGTGGGGGTCATTGTAACCAGTTCTCGGTTAGGTTGAAATTATTAAAAAAAAAATGAAATGAGAGATGGTTGGACTTGATGGATACTATTGAATGCTTCTTCAGTAGCAAGCGAAGAATCTTGCTTCTTCAAAATACTTTTATCCTTAAAAAAACGATTTTCGGCTAATTTCAACCATTCCTTTAACTCATCTTGGAAAGCTTTTACTTTAAAATTTGCTTCATAAGAAGCCACTAAAAAAAATAAAAAAAATTGTAAAAAATACTTACAAAATAGGACATGAACCAATTTTTTAAAATTTAACATTCGTCTTTTTCCATGGGTGCCATTAAGATTAAAATGAGAGCATCAAAAAAATATAAAAATGAAACGTATAAAAACGTTTTCCACTTTTTTAATTATCACCCCAAGCAGTGTACTTAAGTCTCCATTTTCGTGGATCTTCCTTTTACTCATACTGACACAAATATCTTAAACAAAACTAAAATCATTAAATTAATTTAATAAAGGTATTAATACAGATCCTTCATTATTGGGAAGAATCTGAATTTTAGAAACTTCTTTAAAATTAAAGGTATTTTCATCATCCTCCGTTTCCAATATTTCACTGTAGGCAATTCTTATATCCAAAGAGTTTATTGGATATACAAAAAAGTTTGTGAACTTTTTTTCTTCAATGTATCCATTTTGACAAAAACCCGAGTTACGTTAATTTATCGCAACTTATATTTCTATTTCTTTGTCTTTTCTTAATCTTCTACTTTACTTTAACTATACTCTTTCCTTTCTTATTCACCTAAAGCTTTCACTCTTTTCAATCAAATTCAATTTTAAGAACTAATTATTGTAATTTAGTCGTTAAGTTTTTTGGTCTTAATTGAACCATCTTTAAATAAACAAGTCTCGGATTTATAATATAATATTAAATAAATGGTTGTTTTAATTACACATTTATAATTCGCGTTATATTAATATACGTTTTATTGTCGAGAAAACATACATTGTCAGGAAATTTTGTTTTATAGGTTAATCCGTTTATACAAAATGATCCCCATTTTGATTTTTGGACCATACATTTTTGGTGGTAACGTTATAAGTGAGTCACTAAAAGTGTCAAAGATTTGTTGTGGTAAGTGACGAGGCATTTTAATACTTTTTTTTACTTTTTGCAAAAAGTTTTCAAATTCATATGCGGAATATTTCATCAAATTACACAAATTTTTATGACATTCTGCTACATGAAACATATTGTGAATATTATATGAAAGGTTTTCCATTCCGTAAAAAGCGGGATATTCATTAACGAATTTATCAAACATTTCTTCGGCATCATTATTGGAAACGCAACTGTTAAATATTTTCGAACCTAAAAATATTCTATATTCAACAAAAAATAAACAAAAATGTCTATAAAATTCTAAATCGACAAAATCTTTCAATAGTACGATTGAATTATATACACCCAAAAAATTACATAGTAGCATAGTTAAGAAAATCCATAGTTATTTCAAATAATTTTTAAATCAACTATTTATAATCAATAACAACTACGGACAAAGTTGATAACAACGATTTTTTTATATTTGAAAAAGCAAAATATTAAAAAAATACAAGTGTCAAAAGTAAAAATAAACAAATTAAAACAAACAAATATTTTTTATTTAAGCATATAATGGCATCGTGCAAAATATTTTTTTTTTTTACAAAATAAACCAGCACGAAAGGTGAAAAAAGGCGGATTTGGTAAGAAATATTTTCATATCTAACTGTACACCGAGCGTTTCTTAAGAAATATATCTCAGAAAATGATTTATATTTTATAGAAAAATTGTCTCAACCTTTTTTTCTATAGAACAAATCTCTCAGAATCTTATATTTTTTACAGAAAAAATTTCTTGGAATATAAGATTTTTTTCTTTAGCAAATATTTATCGGAATCTGAAATGGTTTCTCAGAATCTGAGACTTTTTTTATAGAAAAAATGTCTCAGAATCTGAAACTTTTTATAAAAAAAATGTCTAAGAATCTGCGACTTTGTGTATAGAAAAATGTTTCAGAATCTGAGACTTTTTCTATAGAAAAAATGTCTCAGAATCTGAGACCTTTTCTATAGAAAAAATGTTTCAGAATCTTAGACTTTTTCTATAGAAAAAATGTTTCAGAATCTGAGACCTTTCCTACAGAAAAAATGTCTCAGAATCTGAGACTTTTTCTATAGCAATAATATCACAAAATCTGATACTTTTTCTATAGAAAAAATGTCTCAGAATCTGAGACTTTTTCTATAGAAAAAATGTCTCAGAATCTGAGACTTTTTCTATAGAAAAAAGGTCTCTGAATCTGAGACTTTTTCTATAGAAGACTTTTTCTATAGAAGAAATGTCTCAGAATCTGAGACTTTTTCTACAGAAGAAATGTCTCAGAATCTGAGACTTTTTCTATAGAAAAAATGTCTAAGAATCTAAGACTTTTTCTATAGAAAAAAATGTCTCAGAATCTGATACTTTTTCTTTGGAAAAAAAGGTCTCTGAATCTGAGACTTTTTCTATAGAAGAAATGTCTCAGAATCTGAGACTTTTTCTATAGAAGAAATGTCTCAGAGTCTGAGACTTTTTCTATAGAAGAAATGTCTCAGAATCTGATACTTTTTCTATAGAAGAAATGTCTCAGAATCTGAGACTTTTTTTTATAGAAAAATGTCTCAGAATCTGAGACTTGTCTCAGAATCTGAGACATTTTTCTATAGAAGAAATGTCTCAGAATCTGAGACTTTTTCTATAGAAAAAATGGCTCAGAATCTGAGACGTTTTCTATAGAAGAAATGTCTCAGAGTCTGAGACTTTTTTATAGAAAAATGTCTCAGAATCTGAGACATTTTCTATTGAAAAATGTCTCAGAATCTGAGACTTCTATTGAAAAATGTCTCAGAATCTGAGACTTTTTCTATAGAAAAAATGTCTCAGAATCTAAGACTTTTTCTATAAAAAAATTTCTCAGAATCTGAGACTTTTTCTATAAAAAAAAATTCTCAGAATCTGAGACTTTTTCTATAGAAAAAATGTCTCAGAATCTGAGACTTTTTCTATAGAAAAAATGTCTCAGAATCTGAGACTTTTTCTATAAAAAAAATGTCTCAGAATCTGAGACTTTTTCTATAGAAAAAATGGCTCAGAATCTGACACTTTTTCTATAGAAAAAATGTCTCAGAATCTGAGACTTTTTCTATAAAAGAAAATTCTCAGAATCTGGGACTTTTTCTATAGAAAAAATGTCTCAGAATCTGAGACTTTTTCTAGTGAAAAATGCCTCAGTCTGATAATTTTTCTATTGAAAAATATGTTAGAATATGAGATTTGTTCTATAGAAGTAATATCTCAGAACTTGAGATTTTTTCTATAGAAAAAATGTCTCAGAATCTGAGACTTTTTCTATAGAAAAAATGTCTCAGAATCTGAGACTTTTTCTATAGAAAAAATGTCTCAGAATCTGAGACTTTTTCTATAGAAAAAATGTCTCAGAATCTGAGACTTTTTCTATAGAAAAAATGTCTCAGAATCTGAGACTTTTTCTATAGAAAAAATGTCTCAGAATCTGAGACTTTTTCTATAGAAAAAATGTCTCAGAATCTGAGACTTTTTCTATAGAAAAAATGTCTCAGAATCTTTTTCTAGTGAAAAAATGCCTCAGTCTGATAATTTTTCTATTGAAAAATGTGTTAGAATATGAGATTTGTTCTATAGAAGTAATATCTCAGAATCTGAAATTTTTTCTATAGAAAAAATGTCTCAGAATTTGTGAATTTTTCGATAAAAAAATGTCTCAGAATCTTAGAATTGTTCTAAAATTTTTTCTATAGACAAAATGTCTAAGTCTGATATTTTTTCGGATTTTTTATTCAAAATCTGATTTTTTTATAGACAAAATGTTTTAAAAATATTAAATTATCTCTGTAAAAAAATGTCTCAGAATATGAAATTTTTCTGTAGAAAAAATGTCTCAGTATTCAACACATTTTCTAGAGAAAAATATCTCAATTTCTGAGATTTGTCTATGGAAAAAATGTTTTAAAATTTAAGATTTTTCGACAGAAAAAATGTCAAAAATTGAGACATTATATCTACGAAAATGTCAGAATTTTTGACGTGTTTCCTATACAAAATATAAAAAAGATTACAAAATAATGTTTTTTTTCATATTTGCAGGTTGGCTTTTGATCCTACAATATTGGTGTAAGCAGTTTATATGCAATATTAATAAAATAATGTTTATAAATAAAAAAACTCAAAATTTTGTTTTTTTTTTGTATACAAATTATAGGGTATAATTAACTATTTATTAAATTACATAGTAAATATTAACTATGCTTAAATTTTATAAAAAACGACAATTAAATAGTTATTAATTACTATGAGGCCCATAGTTTAATAGTTGTTTACCTATGTTTATCAAACACATCGTTGTTATTAACTTTTCTCATAGTTAATTTGTAAATTTAAATGACACATAGTCAGCAACAACTATGTCACATAAACTATGACATAGTTGGGGCTATTTCACCTATGACATAGTTGAAAAAATAGTAATCATCAACTATGTAATTTTTTGGGTGTAGGAATATAAATCAATTTGACGGTACTCCACTGATTTCCATCTTGACATTTCATCAAGTACTCTAGGTTTTCTGGCAAATTCTGTTGCAATATAGGAAGCAAAAGAAACCAGAACACTTGAGAGTTTTGTCTTTGTAGAAGGACGAACTTTTTGTGTGGTTTTATTTTTAAGAAAAAGCATTAACAATTTTTTTATAACTCCCAAGTCTAACAGGTGCATGCAGTCTAATGGAAATTGAGAAACCATACCAATATCCAAAGACTCCAGTTCAAAACCTGTTTCTAAGTACAGATCTTTGTGATAATTTAAATCACATCTATTTTTAAAATCTAAGTCGCTCCATTATGGCCCAATAGATGTGGAAAAAACAGTTCTTTTTCCAATTCGGAATCCTTCTTGACGACATCTATGGCATCCATTTAACGCATTATGGCCTTTAGTCCCACAACTAAAAGATCTTGCTGGCGTGTCACAAATAAAGGGCCTTATTTGGACAGAATAATTTGTATCCTGAATTTCAAATTCTTTTTTTAGTCCTTTAACAAAATCGTACAGATAAAGATTAACATTGTTTGGCTTGCTTTTGCCAATGTACGTTCCAATCATAAAAACATCGACATGTGGTTTTTTCACAATCTTGCCGAGAATTGGCCACAACCCAACGGCAGAGCTTTTATATAGTGGGAGATAGGGTGGCCCAAAATTCCTTTTGCTTCGCTACAGGTTAACGTACTTTAAAAAATTAAAAATGGTATCGTAACTTATATGTTGAGCCAAATTGCAGCACCCTACGACGATTAGAAGGGGATGCTAACTTATCACATGTGTTTGCAACCTCCGAAGAAATCTAAAAAAAAAATTTTTCCAATCCTAAAAATTACTACATGGAATGGTATCGCTGCAAGAGCAAATAAGTCACATAAGGCCATTTTGTTCTAAGGTTGCCTACAAAGGACAATAAGGACATTTTAGTTTCGATTAGGAAAAAAGCAAAAAAAAAACTTTTTTTGGTATTATACTCAAATTAAAGATATTTGTATTACCTTTCAAACGAACTTTATCGCAACTTAATGGTCCGCATAGTTTTTGAGTTACAGCGGTTTTAGGAAGTGCAGGGTTCCGCTCTTTTTAATATGCATTTTTTTTTTGGTAAAGGACAAACTTGGGACAAAATGGCCACATGTGAGTTATGTGCTCTTGTTAAGTTAGCATTCCATACGGTTATTTTTAAGATTCCAATAAAAAAAATTTTAAGATTTCTTTTGGAGGTTGCAAACACTTATCATAAGTTAGCATCCCCTTCCAATCGTTGTAGGGTGCTGAAATTTGGCGCAAATTGTTCGTTACGATGCCATCTATCATATTTTGGGGTACGTTCAGTTGTGAGTTATACTTGGTATTTTTCCATATGTTGATGGGCCACACTAGTGGGAGACCATCAATGCCAATGTCCAACATAATTGTTTCACTTTCACTTTTTGTAACTGTTTTTTAATCCCTATGTGGATATATTCTCCGGGAGCAACAGTTCTCACAACACTTTTATCATTGTGCTTTATTAGGCCACCAACACTTATAAGTACATCAACATTTTGTGCCTTCAGAAGTTTTAGTAAACTGGTGCAGCATTTCACTGATGGTATAAATTCTAGAAACCAATTTTGGAGACTTTGACGTAACGTTTGTGGCGAATCCTGCAAAAATTGATCAGTATCTCTTCCCAGACAGAAATTGCCAACCGTACCAAAAATATTGTGTTGGTGCAATATCGGGCAAGCCAAAAATACAACATTGCATAATGTAAAACAGTTTTACTAAAAATATTGTGTTGGCACAACTTTGTGTTTACATAAAACACTACACTATAGGTTACAATTTAAAAGTTTAACATTTTTATTTTTTTAAAAAGTTTTTGATTTACATAGACCTCGACTCTTTAATCTAAGTGAACACTTAAGTAGTTGCTTTTTCAACCAATTTGTAAAAATTGGTAACTAAATAGCACTACATCGAGATTTTCAATACATCCCTAAGCAAAAGTTGAATCCAATGTCGTAAATTTGTAAAATCAATGTTAACCCAACGTCAAAACAAAAGTCGACCGATCGTTGGCCACTGTTATCATTTCAACCTCGGAATGACGTCGTAGACTTAGAAACGGGTATGATTCGCCAACGTTGGTACCGTCGCCGCCAACTTCATTCCAACGTTGGCCCGTTTGTATTTTTCTGCCTGGGTTTCTATTTGCTCAGGCTCTGATAAGCAGAATGTATCTTGTCGTGTCACATTTTGCTGCAAAGACTCTTGGGTTGATTCTTCAACTAACAAGGGAAGTCTCCCTGGTGTCACCCTCCGATCTTCATGAAATCTGGATATGTTGTTAAGAACGAAAATTAATTCGACACGTAATTTTTTTAGCGGCCAAACTCAGTTTTATGGGGTGTCGATTTGTACGGGCGGAAATTGCCTTTTTTCAGTTTTTTTACACTCAAAAAAAAAAAAGTTTGTAAAATTACAAGTAAAAGGTCTTGTAATTCTATTTTACTAATATTTTTGTCTTTATACAAAAAATGTTGTATATTTAATAAAACGAAAACTAATGTTTGCTTTGTAATTTTACTATTATATGTTGGTAAATTTATTTTACAAATTTTTTTGGTAAATTTACAAAAAAGTGAATTATTTTACAAATTAAAAAAATATTACAAGGTGTTTAGTTTTTTACACAAGAAAACTGTTATTGTACAACAAAATTTTACATGAATTTATTTAGTCTTTCTACCAAAACAATGTTTTTTAAGAAAAAAAACATTTTTTTTTTAAGATCGTTTACAAGGTTTTCAGTTTGAAATGTATGTATTAAAGAGTAAAAAATTCCAATGCAATTTTACAAAACTTATTTTATTACTAGAATTAATGTTGTTTTACGAAAAAAAAAATTAATTATTCAACAATAGGACACGCAAAAATGCAGATTTTTTTTTTGCGTTTTGGAGTAAAAAAATTTAGTTAAAAATAATTTTTTTTAAATAAAAAATTGGATTTTTACACCATTTTTTGGTAATTTGCGTTAAGTAAAATACCACAATTTTTATGTGTTTCTACTGTATAATTGTTCTAGTTTTTTTTTGTATTTTTACCATTTTTTTTGGTTATTTTAGCATATTTTTTTGGTAATTGTTTCTTAAATTTGGCACCTAAAATGTCAATAAAAAGCTGCCAATTATGAAAAATTAAGTTTTTCTTATTTTAACAGGTACTTAGGCATCCAATCTACAATATCCAAAAATATTCAAAATTCAAAAAAAAATTGTTATTTTTGTCTAATTTTTCCTGAAAATATAAGAAATTTCTTGTGTAGCCTCCTTCGCAATTCTCATATGTTCTACTTAAGAAAAACGAAATGCCGAAAAAAATAAAAAAGTGCAGTGTTATATATTAAAAAGTTTGTTAAAAGTGTTCAAGTGAAAAAAAATCATTTCAGGTTGTTGAAGTGCTACTCCAGCTGCCGAAGAAGGAACAATAAGATGCACCAATGGAAAAAAACCTTTAAATTTAGAAAACAAATATGTAAATAAACCAAATTTCTTGTAAATTTACAAAACAAATATGAAAATTTGTTCAACTGTTGACGAGTGTGGACGTGTTTTATTTGAACTCCGTGCTATAAATTGAATTACTAAAATTGTTCGTAATAGGTTTGTTCGGAATAGGTATTTTTGTGATATTTTCATTACCACATCAAGGAAAATGAAAATATGGACACAAATGATACCGATTTAATTCGAGGCTCTGCCTCACCGACTGGTGCTGGTCCTAGCACTGGTCTTAGGGTTGCGACCTTGAAGTCCGGCCTTGATTCTGGTAGGGGTGTTCAGCCTAATATTGGTGGTAAAAGGAAAAAGAAACTTAAGCCATCAAAGGTCAGGCACAACCAGAGAAGGCTTTGTTTGAAAATAATAAACAGACTAAGCCAACTCGATGGAACGAAGCTCTCCGAACGTGAGAGGGCGTCGCTATCATGGGCGAAAGGAGTCATTGAAGAACAGGACAAACTTTCGGCAATGGGCGCATCTGATAAACAGAGGTTGCGCTCGCCCGACGAGAAACCTTTACCTAAGAGATCTAAGGTGACCGGCAACGTCTGGACTCAGTCTTTTAGTGAAGTGGTGAAAGGTAACTTCGTTAGGGCTGTGATTAACAGGCAAAACGGGGATTGTAGTATTCCAAGGGACAAGTGGAGTTTAGTTGAAACTAAATTAAATGAAATCTACTTTAGGCTCCTTGAGGGTATGCCTGATTTTCTCCCTACTACTGTCAACGCAGGTTGGTATCAGGGGCGAGTAAAACTCGTTGCTTTTGGGAACGAAAGATCCGCAGCCGTGTTTAAGGTTGCCATTAGCCAAGTTGGAGAGTTATGGCCTGGAACCCGACTGGACGTTGTGAAAAAACATGATATCCCATCGCAACCCAGAGCTCATGCATGGATTCCAATGGCTACAAGTGACACTGCGGTGATTCTAAAGATGATAAAAGTCTGCAATCCTGACCTTCCAACTCAGAGTTGACAAATTGACAGATTGGGTGAGATGGAGGGCGCTCGTCGTCAAGCAGTGGTCCTGGTTAATGAGGAATCGCTTCCGCTTTTAGCCAGGACTGACGGAATTATTAGATTTGGTTTTTTTCATATAAGAGTCAATGTCTACAAGGGCGACCAGAAGCCTATTTTGGACGCAGACAAGCCAGTGGCAGAGTCGACTGGGGAGGAGAATCTGGAAAAGGTTGATATTCAGCTGACCGATTCTAGGCTGTGATGGCACGGAGGATAAAGCTGATGACACGATGGGAGAGTTCTGTTGCCTCCGATTCAGAACAGATGGGACACACATAGGGTTGCCAGACGGCCTGGAATGGCCTGGATTTTCCAGTTATTTGAGGTCTGGTCCAGTTTCCAGTTAAAACATAATTTGTCCAGTTGAAAAAGGATTTTCATAATTTTAACAATTATTTTTTTTAATTAAATATTTTTTACATTTTTTTGTGGCTACTTTTTGATTTTGAATAAAACATTAATCATAAATATAACATAAATGACTCTTTTGGATACGGAAAATGTGCTATTTTCGCTGCATTTTCGCTTATTTTTTTACAACTTTTTCGAGTATCTCGGCCAGTCTTGAGTTGATTTCGCTCTTCGATGATTTAAGGATTCTTGACGCACATTTTGCTTTTAAAATAACCCCACAAAAATATGTCTGGATGGGTCATATCTGCAAATGATGGTCAACTTTTTAACTTCACACGTCCGGAAAATTTTAAATGTCCTTCTTGATTTCCAGATTTGACCACCTTGAACTTATTTTTATAGGGTTATTTAGAAAGAAAAATATACTCTAACCATCCTCAGGCTAATGACGAGCTAAACAGCAGCATTTCGAGAAGCTCGAAAAAGTAATAGAAATGCTTAAAAAAGGCACATTTTGCCGTGGCAAATAGAGACGGCCTGTTAGTCCAAAATTAGAATATGTATCTCACATATGAAAATCGGTTGGTTTCTTTTTCAAATTATTGAAAAAAAATATGTATGGGTCCAGTTACTTTTTAAAAATCCAGCTCAAAATTTTCCATTGTCCAGTTTTTTGACTTCTAGTATCTGGCAACCCTAGACACACATCTGGCTTATTCGAAACCGAATCTGGGGACGAATGCGACCTCTATGATAACACGGAGGATGAAGCCAATAACACGGTGGTGGAAAGGATGGTGGGAAAAAAAGCAAGATGTTGCGGTTCCTACAAATAAACCTCCATCACTGTAAGGCAGCCTCAGTTGCACTCTTGCTGCGCCTGACGACAGGAGCAGTTGACTTGGTTTTTATCCAAGAGCCCTGGGTGCGGGGTGGCAGGGTTTGCGGATTGAAGACCCCTGGGTTTAAGTAGATGGTTGCCAAAGGTGAGGGCTCACCAAGAGCCTGCATCTTGGCGAAAAATGGCTTAAATATATTCTTTTTATCAACTTTTAGTGATATGGATGTTACAGCGGCTAGCTTAGAGCTTCATGGGAAGTCTATTTGGCTCGCCTCTGCGTATTTTCCTAATCCGGGGCCAATACCCCCGGAGAAGGTTGTCGGTCTAATTCGGGAGTCTGAATCTAGTGGACACCAGCTAGTAGTGTGTTGTGATGCTAATGCACATCATTTGATATGGGGAAGTACAGACACAAATGATAGAGGCGAATCACTTTTGGGGTTTTTGTTAGTTAAGCACTAACCTGTATATTTGTAACAAGGGTAGTGAACCAACTTTCGTTACAAGTACGCGGCAAGAGGTTCTTGACGTAACACTTGTATCAGATACATTGTCTGATAGAATTGATGACTGGAGAGTTTTGGAAGACCATTCTGGTTGACCATATAACAAATGTTTGTAATAGGTGCCTGGATGCGTCTTGCCCTTCTGCAAAGCCAAGAGGGAAAAATAACCACCTTGGTGGTCAAATGAGTTGCAGACGAGCAGAGATTCCTGCAGAAAGCTCTTTAATAAGGCTAATTTTCAAGAGCGGACGAGGACTGGTCTGCATACAGGCTGCAACTTAAGAGTTACAGGCTGCAACTTAAGAGTTACAGGCTGCACCTTAAGAGTTACTACATGATCAGAAATGCAAAATGTGATTCTTGGAAAAACTTTTGTGGAAACATAGAAGACGTTTCTAAGGCATCCAGGCTGCGCAAGGTTCTGGCTCCTTCACCTTGCACTCTGGGATACCTGAAATGTCCTAATGGGGTGTGGTTTTCCTCCAGTGGAGAGTCGCTGGATCTCCTTTTAAACACGCATTTTCCGGGCAATTCCATGACGCCGTTTCAAGCTTTGGAACGTTCAGACGCCCAAGCATCTGAAATCGCTTCGGAAATAATAAATATACCAACATTAATCTGGGCGATAAAAAGCTTCAGGCCCTATAAATCCCCGGGACCTGATGGTATAATCCCGGCTGAGTTGGAGCAAGTGTCGGACTATATAGCCCCGTTGCTGTATAATCTATACACAGCATGCATCAACTGGTCGTATATTCCTTTAAAATGGAGGGATACCGGAGTCGTCTTTATCCCGAAGGCTGGGAAAAGTTCCCACACAGCTCCGAAGGATTTCAGACCAATTAGTCAGTCTTCTTTTTTGTTAAAGACAATGGAACGAATGATAGACTCATATTTGCGTAGAGTGATTGACCCGAGGTTGCTTTCGACAAAGCAACATGCATACAGCAAGGGTAGATCAACTGAAACAGCTCTTCATGAGCTCGTTGGTAACATCGAGAGGTCGCTTTCGGTAAAGGAGTACACTATGGTGGCCTTTCTTGATATTAAGGGGGCTTTTAATAATGTCATCCCAGAATCGATAATTTTGGCATTGTCTGGTCTGGGAGTATAGCGTGGGATCGTTTTAATGGTGGAAAACCTACTTGCCAATAGACGTATAACGTCTGGATTGGGTGCGTCCGTCATATCTCGATTTGTCAATAGGGGCACACCACAAGGAGGTGTTCTTTCGCCGCTTCTTTGGAACCTGGCACTGAATTCAATGCTGCTATCTCTAGAAGCACGGGGTTGTCATGTTGTCGCATATGCTGACGATCTCGCGATAGCGGAAGCATTTGCCAACATTGAGGGACATTAGGTTGTAAGTGGCTGCTGACGTTTTACGTCAACACACGTAGACTCTGAGGTCCATTGTGATTATGGGACATTCTTCAGGGTTCTCTGAAAGATCTGTCTAAATGGGCAAGAGACTGTGGTCTAGGAGTTAATCCAAGTAAAACAGAGCTTGTTTTGTTTACAAGGAAAAATAAGATTCCTGCTTTTGATCCTATTTCTCTGGACGGCACTAAAATCACCTTCTCAGATGGAGCCAAGTATCTTGGAGTATTTCTAGATAGGAAGTTGAATTTCAGGCGTAACATTGAGGAACGGGTGAGAAAAGCAACGATTGCTTTATATTCCTGTAAAAGGGCCATTGGAAAACGATGGGGTTTTAGCCCTCAAGTCGTTCATTGGATCTATACAGCAGTGGTGCGTCCAATTTTGCTGTATGGAATCATTGTCTGGTGGCCTGCTTTAGAAACAAAAGCGAACTGTGTCTTTATCACGAAGGTACAGAGAATGGCGTCGATGTGCATCACTGGTGCTCTTCGTACTACACCTACGGCTGCATTAGAAATCCTCCTTTACCTGATACCATTGGACATATTGGGTAGGCAGTATGCGGCTGCGTCGGCAATTCGACTTAATAGCACGCTGCAATGGAGGAGCAGCGATTGTGGCCATATCACGATCTTGAAGATGATAACAATACCACAAAATGTGGACTGTGCTCCCTCTTTGAGCCTCTTTGAGCGCCACTTTACCACTATGATACCATCCAGGGAGTCTTGGATTGGGGATACTCCGGGTGGTGGAGCTACCATAAATTTTTACACAGATGGATCGAGGCTGCACGAACAAGTGGGCTTTGGAGTCTATTCGGAAGAGATTGGGTAGAGCCTGGCTCGTAGATTGCCAGATCATTGCAGTTTTTACCAGGCAGAGATGCTGGCAATAAAGGAAGTGGCTGACTGGTTGAGCTGCAATGTCTTGTCTACAACCGCAGTCAACATCTATACTGACAGTCAAGCCGCGGTCAAGTCCCTGGATTCAATGTTTCTGAAAACAAGATCTGCCCTTAACTGCCGCACGTCTTTAAATGAGATGGCCAAGCACAGTGGGTATCAGGTTGGTTGGCTACCATTTAATTTCCTCTCTCAAAAAGTTGGTTCTCTTAGTGTTGCCTATGCTATTGCATGTAAAAACTCTCTTAAACATTAAGAGAACCAATTTATATAAAGTGACATATTGTTTTGGGGCCTATCAAAATCTCTGATATTATTCTTTACTCTATGGCCAAGCAGTTTAACATAAGACTCATATGGGTCCCAGGGCACAGAGACATTCCAGGGAATTGCAAAGCCGATGAGCTTGCAAGACTAGGAACTACCTTACAGGTTCCAACAGAATTGGAATGTGTTGGTATGCCTCTAGAAACTTGCAAGCAAAACCTACGGTTTTGTTCTGCGAGGGAGACTAATCAAAGATGGGCAAATGGATGGACGTGTGAGACAACACGACTGATTTGGCCTTCTCTTAATCAGGGGCGCACAAGTGAGCTGACATCGCTTCCAAGAGGTGAGATTTCGACGGTGGTTTATATAATTACCGGACACTGTCTTATAGGGAAGCACGCAGAGCGGTTAAATGTGCCGTCGAATGACTTTTGCCGAAGTTGCATGGATGAAGAGGAGTTGGAAACTATCGAACACTTTATTTGCCATTGCCCAGCACTTTCTGGTCAGAGACTTGCTTCACTGGGATCTAGGGAGCTGTACGATCTTTCTGATTTGTCGGATGTCAAAATTCAACATCTAAAGAGTTTCATAAGAAGCTCAAACTGGTTTAACGACAGGGACTAGTAGGGAAACCTATCACGGTCCCGTGGTATCACAATGGACCTCAGAGTCTACGTGTGTTGACGTAAAACGTCAGCAGCCACTTACAACCTAACCTACCTAACCTAATGTGAAAATTTTAAAAACAAAATTGTATACTTACGAAAAATGTTGTAATTTTACAAAATGAAGTAGAAAATACAAAAACAATATTGTCAATTTACAAATTTTTTGGTTAAACTACTGTTCTTACGGCAAAAAATAAGAAAAAATTGTATATATACAATAAAAATTGTAAATTTACCACTTTTTATTGTAATTTTGTTTGCCATAAATAACAGTAGTTTAAACAAAAAATGCAAATAAAAAAGGCAAAAAAAAGCAAATAAACACACTCGGCTGTGCCGGTCATTATTTTTTTACGCTCTGCAATATTTAATTATTAACTCATTAATTATATTATATATAAATGAGTGCTTTGCACATAAATAAACTCTAAAAATTTGCCATATTTTTCAATAAAAATCGGTTTAAAAAGTGTATATTTTGACACATAATTTGTAATCTGTTTTAAAATATTTTTTTTTTCTTTGTGTCTAAAATAAAATTAACCACAAACTAAAATTTCATATAACAACACAAAAAAACAAAATAAACAAAAACAAAAATCCAAAATACAATCAAAAGAAAAAAAAAAAAAAAAAACAGAAAACAAAATTCTAAATAATAATACTTCAAAAAACAAAAACAATGCAAACTGCTGGTCAGGCGCCAAAACGAGGAAGAGATGATTTGCACACATCTCAGGAGAGCTTATCAAAAACTCCTCGTACATCATATGCTAATTCAGCTAATCGAGTAAGTGTAAGTCCCAATTCACAACAGGCAATTTTAATTGCGGCAATTTTTATGTTTCTCTTTTGAACTTGCCGCTTGTGTTTATACAAGGCAATTCTGTTTAGGCAATTCTTATTTTCGTAATTGCTTTTTTTGACATTTTCATTTTTCATTCTCAATTGACAGAATAAATTTGAGTTTTGAAAAAATTGCGATTATAATTTTTGTGAAAAAAACAAATAAAAATTAATATGGATATCCAAGAAAAGCACGATTTAATGAAAAATCTTCTTGAGTGCATTGGGCAAGCCGTTGATTTGGATTCGGATGATAGCGACAAAGAGGACATACTCAATGGTTCGTAGTACATATTGCGTTTTGCAGCTTAATTCTTATTTTTGTTGTAAAAATGTAGGACTAACTGATTTGTGCAAGAAAGCTACATTCTTACCTATCAAAAAAGCTAAGCGGCAGTGGGTGAAGCCATGGAGACGAAATAGGGCGGAGCGTGGGTCATTCAGGTTTTTGACAAATGAGCTGCTGTTAGATGATGCACCGTCATACAGAAACTATCTGAGGGTGTCAAAATCACAATTTGAATTTTTGTTAACATTAGTACAGCAGGATATAGCGCGTGCCGATACGCAAATGAGGGATGCAATTCCAGCAGCAGAGAAGCTAGCAATGACATTGCGATTTCTAGCCAGTGGTAAGTATTAAGAGATCCCCATAGTAATGCTTTATTTAAGATGCATTTTTTGCAGGCGAGTCTTATCAAAGTCTTGACTACCAGACACGATTGTCTAAGTCGTCCATTTGCGGTATAGTACCAGAAGTGTGCGAAATTTTGGTAAAGCGATTGAAGGAATCATATTTGAAGGTATTAATCTAAATTTTCGTGTATTTTCAAACACATAAAATTATTTTTAATATTAATATTTTTATTTTACACAGTTTCCCAGCAATATTTTAGAGTGGGAGGCCATTGCGAAAGAATTTGCCATTAAATGGCAATTTCCAAATTGTCTCGGTGCTTTAGATGGAAAGCATATTAGCTTTCGGCCAATGCGCAAAGATGGTGCCTTCTTCCACAACTATAAAGGGACAAACAGCCTTATTTTAATGGCCCTAGTTGATGCCAATTGCAAATTCATTTATGTTAATATAGGATGCAATGGTCGAACTAACGATGCTGGGGTGTTCCTCCAAAGTAAACTGGAAACTATTTTAAAGGAAGAAAAAGAAATACCAAAAAATGCTGTGGTGGGAAATGGTCGGTGCCTTCCCTATGTCGTAGTTGCAGATGATGCGTTCCCAATGCAGACTCATTTAATGAAGCCGTACCCATAACATACAAACTCCAGAGAGAAACAAATTTTCAACGCACGACTCTCCCGCGCTAGGCATGTTGTCGAGCATGCTTTTGGAATTCTAGCAAATAGATTCCGAATTTTTTTAGCCCCAATGAATGTAAAAAGAGAGGAAACCGTGGAAATAATTATATTTGCTTGTTGTGCTCTACACAACTTTTTGATGGAACGGGACGACACCTACATCAACAGCTGTCAGTATTCTCCAACTGAAAGCAGCAACGAATCTTCAGAGATCACATATAATCCCCGAAAAGGAGAAGCAGAAGTTGTTCGGCAAAAATTTATGGCATACTTCACCAACGAAGGAAAATTGGATTGGCTACAGCCTAATTAGTGACAGCAATTACAAAGCAAAGTTAATTTAAGATTTTTTTGACAAATTATCTTTTTATTTTTTTTTATAAATTTTAAAATAATACAGAAACAAAAATGCAAATAAAAATATATATGAAGGGCTTACTGCAAGAACTTTATAAGCAACATTTTATTTTTTCGTGTTTTTCGCCTTCTGCTGATGTTCCATTGACAGATTTTGGCAGAAGTCTTGCTTTAACCCTTCGAATAAGTATAATGAGAATAAAAGTTCTGCAAAAGTTCTATTTTCTACATTATTTTAAAAGTTTTAAGGCAAAAACCACCATAAAATAAAATGTTGCTTATTAAGTTTTTACAATAAGCCCTTCATAGTTAAATTCTCATATAAAAATTCATGTTTGTTGGAGTCCATAGAGTACGGAAATACTTATAGTTTTTCTTTAAGGGTGATTTACATGTAAACTACCCTTGACCAACTTTATATACTATTTCCCAGTATTTGGCATACGATTTTCCGGGTTTAAAAAAATTTTGTATGAAAAATTATTTAAATTTTACAATTGTTATCCCCAATACTGGGAAATAGTAGATAAGGGTATTCAACGTCTAAATCGTGCTTAAGTTTTGTAGTTTTTTTTATTAGCATACAGTGACTCAAAGTAATAATGGAACAGCATATATTTGTAAGCAGTTCTTTAAAGGAAAAGTTATCAATACTAAACATGATTATTATCAATCGACTATTTTTGAAAAAAGTGCTATACAGGAAATTTTCCAAGCTTTAATTTAAGTTTGATAGCGTCCAGATTGAGCAAATATTAAATGAGATACGAGGGTAGCACTGGAAAATGAAATTATTTGTAGATGTTTTTTGAAATTTTTTTAAAAATATTTCCAAGTCGATTTTTTTCAAGTTCAAACATTAAAAATTTTTCAATAATTTTTATTTAGTCATCATCTAGTTTTTCTAACAACCCAAACAAAAAATGAAAATTTTTAAATACAGTGAAAGAAATCGCCAATTTTTAACCTCCAACTCGTTTGACAACCAATTTTTTGTAAACAAAGAAAAATTTTAATTTTTCTTATATCTCGTTACTATACACTTAAGTGTACTTAAATTAATAAACAATAAAATATTTTCTTTGTTTACAACAAATTAGTGGTCGAAAGGGTTGGAGGTCAAAAAATGCGGAGTTCTTCAACTGCATTAAAAAATTTTAATTTTTTGTTTGGATTGTTGGAAAAACAAGCTGATGACTAAATACAAATTATTGGATAATTTTTTTTAATTTTTAATGTTTGAACTTGGAAAAATTCGACTTAGAAATATTTTTAAAAAAATTTCAAATAAATGTCTACAAATAATTTCATTTTCAAGTGCCACCCTCGTATCTCATTTAATATTTGCTCAATCTGGACGCTATTAAGCTTAAATTCAAGCTAGGAAAATTTTCTATATAGAACTTTTTTCAAAAATAGTCGATTGATAATAATCAGGTTAAGTATTGATAACTTTTCCTTTAAAGAACTGCTAAGAAATATATGCTGTTCCATTATTACTTTGAGTCACTGTATGTGTCGAAAACCCGATAGTCTTTAACTAAAACTTAAAAAAAACGGTCCTCTTTTAGGTAAAAACAGGCTTTCAAAATGCTCTTATTTTTTTTATCGTAAGTCAGTAATATTATGGCACTTTAGACCGTCAGTTGTTTGTATGGCCAAAAACATATTCGGTTTTTTCTTACGTTCAAGAATTAAAAAAAATTAACATAAAATTTGTTTTCCTTGAACCATTAATAAAGCGCGAGACAAACTTTCATTGAAACTTAATTTAAGCCAAATCCGATCATTTAAACCCTTGGTGCCCTTCGATTAAAGTTTAATTTTTGAAAAAATTTCATCAAAGTTTGGTCTGACTTGGCTCAAATTATTTTTCAAATTATAAATAATGTGTAGCAAAATATAAATAAAAAAGAATTAAAACTGATCGAAGGGAGCCACTTGTTTAAATGATCGGATTTGGCTCAAATTAAGTTTCAATGAAAGTTTGTCTCAAGCTCTACTAAAGTTTTAAGGAAAACAAATTTTGAGATTAAAAAAAAATCTTGAACGTAAGAAAAAAAACGCAATTTTTCTTTCAAGCTAAAACAAATAGACGAAGTGGTCGAGAAAAACTATATGTTTTTCCGAACTCTATAGACTTCAACAAACCCGAATTTGAATATAAGAACCACTGCATATTTTTGGTGTAACACAGTTTAATAAACGGAAACAAGACTATAACAATTTAAATTCATTATTGAATAAAACTTTTATACAAATTTAAAAGTTAAAAACATAAAAAGTATAAAACAAAAAGGAATAATTCTACACTCAAAAAAATAAGTTAGTAAAAAAAATTGTAAAGTGGTTTGTATCTCAACTTTACTACTTTTTTACTAAATTCTACTAAAAAATCAATTTTTAGTAATTCTTTTTAGTAAACTCGCTTTACAAACTATTAATTTTATACTGATTTTTTAATAATTTTTTCAGTTGATTTTTTAAAAATTATCGTACTAACTTTTGATAATTATTTTGTAAATTTTACAATATTAGTTAGTAAATTTCGTTTTTTTTTCTCTAGAAAAACTATACACTATAATTAAAAAAATTTTGTTTTATTAAAATATTTGGAAATTAAAAAAAAATAAATAAAAAATATATTATTAGTTATTTTTTTAACGATAAAACTGCGCTTTGATGAGTATGAATATGTTTATAATTTTTAATATTCATTTACGCTTCATTAGTTTTTTTTCAATTAAAAAAAAATATATATTAAAAAGGAAACAAAATAGAGACAAGAGAAGACATGCAAAATTTAAAAAACAATGCGGACCTTTTCAAATGGAAAATTTCCATAACATCAGGTTTTTTTTCTTTCTTCTTTACTTGCGGAATTTTGTTGTTTATGCTAACCACGAATATTTTTTTCTCACGCACATAAAGGGTTGATTTTTGTGTAATTTACTTTATGCCTTTCTTTGAATATTTTAGTCACAAAATAACATTCGATCGGTGAACATCGCGCGACGGTTAAAATGAATAAAAAAATGTACAAAAAAAAATATTACAACAAAAAAAAGCATAGCAGGTAACCAAATCTTAAAGTATTTTTTGTTTAAAATTATGTAACTCGTTTTTTATTTTAAGAATAATAAAGCAAAATAGGAAATGATGACAACAGGTAACAATTGTATATTTATGTGATCTATTTAAAACATTATGTTGATATTTTTTTATTTTAGTTCACCGTACACCAATTTATTCAACATCAATCTTCAAAGAATTAATTTTATATGGTAGTATGTATATTTTGTATTAAAAAAATGTGTTCAATATTTTCTCTTTTTTAGATCGAAAATTCTAACAAAAACTGACTTGCATGGAAATAGTTATAGACAACAAGCGCAATACGCAATTTACTGATGTATACAAATACCAAAAATTAAAAATACACAATTTACAATTTTTTTACAAAAAAAGTTAATATTATTTACAAACGCGTTTTAAAATCCATTTTACAAAAATTGTACAGAAAAATTTAGTAATACTAAATTTTTTAGTATTTTTAAGATTACTAATTTTTGAAAACCAAAGTTTGTAATGGTAACTGAAAAAGTTATCGGGCACAAATTGAAAACTTTATTAGTAATGGTAACAGACTTTTTTGTAAGGAATACTAACAAATTTTTATGAGTGTATAAATTCGAAGAATTTTATTATTATACAAAAAACTCTTTCATTTTTAAGAGTTTTGATAATGCAACGACTGGCTTCAATTCGTTCATAGAGCTGCAAAAAGAGAAATATAAAAAATTAGTGGAATAGTAAAAGAAAAAAAAGTATGATAAATTCGGCTATTTAATACCCTCCAAAATGTAAAAATAATAAAAAAAATTTACAGTGCGTTTTTGGAGAGTGTTAGAGGTTGTTGTCATGACATTAAGAACTGATTTTGTATACCAATGTGTTAAAGAAAAATTTAAAATACCAAACCCTTTTTTATCAAATGAGTGTTTTTGTAAAAAGTAATTAATAAAAAATTACCTACAAAACACCTTTTAAAAAAATACTCCTTTGATAAAAAAGGTTTGGTATTTGATATTTTCTCTTTAAAAAATTGCATCTACTATAGCTCTGTGTGAATACTCTTGACCAGCACTGTATGTACCTTCAAAATCTGATTCATCAAATACCCCATCCATGGACTGCTCAAGTATATCCTTGGCAGGTGTTGAGGAACTAGTTGACCTTGTTTGTTTTCGGACCGATTTATTTGTTAGATCCCTCATTAAACATTGCACTTGCCAGCTAGCATCAGCTTGATCCTCGGGATCAATATCATCCATTTGGGTAGCAACAAGAGTGCCCAACCACTCAAATTTTCTTTGTTTCTTCCTTTGTGCGAGTAAGTTTTTGAAACAATCCAGATCTTTACGGAAGCCATTGATCTCTTCGACATTCTAAATAAAATTTGTTTAATAAATTAGCATATTTTTTTAGTGCATATAACAATGTTCAACACGAAACAATATTTTAAGTGAGTTCACAAAAAAAATTAAAGCATAGTTATTTGGGCAAATTCCTTTTGTCGAATTTCGTTAGATTGCCCGTGCCGCTGGAGGGTTAAATTTTCAAAAACAAATTCGTACATTCAAACCTTTTAACTTTAAAATTGACTTTGAAAAAAACAATTTAATGATCGTTAAAATAGTCGCATTTAGCAAAAATTTTAAATATTGGGTTTTTAGACCAAACCATACATGTAAATACTATTTAAATAAATGGACTAATTAATTGACGGTTTCATTGGCATTATATTAAAACTAATGCCAATGAAATTTTTAGCATTGGCATTGTTTCAATCAATTCCAATGCCCGTTAAGGAATTAGTAGCATTAGTAATGCCAATTATGAAAAATTTCATTGGCATTAATAAATGCCTTAATGAAAACAAAGCATTAGCAATATTAAAAGTCATATCTCCGTCAGCGAGTTGTGAAAAAAATTTTTGGTTAAAACTTAAAATCGCTATATCTCGAAAACTAAGCCAGATAGAGCAAAATGAAGGGAATTTTTGGTTCTTAGAATCTCCATAGTTTTGCCGGTCCTCTTCACATGTAATAGGTCCAAATTTTGAATCTAAAAAAATTGGCACTCCCGAAAGTTTAAAAATTCACATACCTTTAGCATTATCTTGCATATTTTTCCAGGTACTGCAATTTAGGGGCCCTATAGGGTCTTGAGAATTTAAGAAACTGAATATTTGAACTATTGCTCTGAGGGTTTTCTAGTATTGGCAGTTCTAGAAACCAAGAGCTAGAAAAATACTTTTAGACTTTTTGTTGTGTCACCAATATTTACCGAGATATAAGCATTTTTAATTTCCGGAATCCCAAATTTTTTGAATTCAAAGTTAGGACCCATTGGGGTCCACATATGTGAAGAGGACCCGCGAAAGTATGGAGATTCAAAGAACCAAAAATGCCTTCCATTTTGCTCTATCTGGCTTAGTTTTCGAGATATTGCCATTTTAAGTTAAAAAAAAATATATATTTATTGTAAAAAAATGCTTTTTTTATCAATTGTAAATAGTTTTTTTATGCATTTGTGCCGTTTCATTGTCATTAGTACAAATAATGCCAATGCCAAAAAATTTCATTGGCAATAAATGCTAATGCTTTTTTTTTGGCATTGGCATTAGTTCCAACTAATGCTAATGAAAATTCAATGCCAATTAAAAATTCCCGTGTATGGACCAAACGTTTTCGGCCAGCAATTAACGGAACTCGACAAGTCATTTTTCAAATTACCCAATTTTGTTTTTATGGCATTTGTATTATCTTTATCGAAATAGATCAACTGTAATTCGAAAAATATCAATTGTAATTCGAAGATTCCATTTGTACTTCAAGGATTCTACATGTAATTCGAAGATTCCAAATTGTAAATTGTAATTCGAAAAAGATCAATTGTGATTCGAAAAAGATCAATTGTAATTCGTAAAAGATAAATTGTAACTTGAAAAACATGAATTGTAATTCGAAATAGATCAACTGTAATTCGAAGACTCCAATTGTAATTCGAAAAAGATCCATAGAAATTCGCAAAAGATCAATTGTAAGATCAATTGTAATTCGAAATAGATCAATTGTTATTCGAAAACATCAATTGTAATTCGAAAAAGATCAATTCTAATTGTAACTCGAAAAATATCATCTAAATTTCCATTGATATTTTTGGAATTGTAATTGGAATCCTCGAAATACAATTGATGTTTTTCGAATTGATCTATTTCGAATTACAATTGATCTTTTTCTAATTTCAATTAGAAATCTTTTTCTAATTTAAATTAGAAATTAGAAAATTCGAAATAGATCAATTACTATTCGAAAAACATCAATTGTAATTCGAGGATTCCAATTGAAATTTCAAAAAGATCAATGGGAATTCAGATATTTTTCGAATTAAAATTAGAATTGATCTTTTTCGAATAACAATTGATCTATTTCGAATTACAATTGATCTTACAATTGATCTTTTGCGAATTTCTATGGATCTTTTTCGAATTACAATTAATCTTTTATGAATTAGAATTTATCTCTTTCGAATTACAAATGGAATCTTCGAATTACAAGTAGAATATTTGAATTATAAATGGAATCTTCGAATTACAAGCAGAATCTTAGAGTTACAATTGATTTTTTTCGAATTACATCTGTAAATGGTGTACACCAAGTTAAGGTATTTTTTTTTAAGATTTTAGCAAGTTTGATACCGTACCTTTCGTTTTCTTGGGGGCTTTTCACAAAAACTCGAGCTACTTTCTTCACTAAAGCTGGAGTTATTTTGATTGACGATGAAGCTGGAACTGCTATTCTCCTTGTCACTTTCAAAGTTGTGGCTAATTCCACTGCTAGTTGATGGGGTCTTAAGAAAATATTATATTAAAGGAAGTTTTTACTTAACAACAAATTTATATTTACCTCAGTGTTGTCCTTACTTTCTCGAATTTGCACGTGAGTATTTAAAAAGGACAATTGGTCGAAGCACCAAAGCTTCGGCACGTATAGGTCAGCCCTTCCAGACCCACTTTTTTTGGACTGGCTGACCATTCGCAGCTCGTGCATATACTGCGTCCTTAAATTCTTCCACTTTTTTTTAATTTCATCTAACGATATTTCCGCAATTGCTTCTTGCATTTCAATCAAGATTTGATTGAAAGCTTGAGCCTTTTTTGTGCGGTCTAAATATTCGTTAGATTTCACATTGTATACGCAGGGATTCTGCTGCACACACATTATAAATTTTTCAATGTCGTCCCGTTTCCACTTTATTGACATTTTTTAATTTTGTTTTATATATTTTATATTTTTTGGTATATTTTTTTATTTTTTTTTAATTTTTTTTTATAATACACACAACGATTTTTTTTTTTTGAATTTTTTTTTATAATACACACACAACGAATCACGAATGTTAAAATTAAAGCAAATGTCAAAATTTCTGCAGCCAACTTCACTACGAATGAAAAACCAAAACGAATTGCCAGTACGGGCAAGTTTTTTCCCCTTTCCATTCCTCTTGCCTCTCTCTCCTATAAACTAAGAATTGCGTCAATTAAAATTGCCCTGTCTAAATTGGGACTAATACAACTTATAGATAGGAGAATAGATGAACATTTTGAACTGATGAAGTCGTATATGGAAGAGAATAAGAGAGATTATTTTGATCAACTTAAGGGTTTCTGGGAAGAGAGAGAAAATATACTCTTAAGTAAAATTGATGACCTTAAAAAGGAAGTCTCTTATCTACATGAACGTGTCGATAAATTGGAAACAGTTGCGGGTGTAATTATAGAAATGAAGTCACAAGTACAAGAACTAAAACTGCAATCTTTAAAACAAGAAAATATGTTTGTTGCCTGTGACTTGCGTATAACCCATATTCCGTATAATAGTAATGAAAACCTTTATAATATTTTTGATGCTATTTGTCAA
The DNA here is from genome assembly GCA_963921195.1 of Pegoplata infirma. Lineage (NCBI taxonomy): Eukaryota > Metazoa > Arthropoda > Insecta > Diptera > Anthomyiidae > Pegoplata > Pegoplata infirma. The sequence continues at coordinate 160,967,356 of OY992538.1, forward strand.
TTAATTAATATTCAAACTCCATCGATCAAGGCAATATACAGATTGAAGAATAGAAATAATAAGAATAAAGAAAACTCGCTAGATGCAGCAATAGTTGTAAATCTTTTATCCCCTTATGATAAAAATTTTGTCTTGAAATCTATCAATATTTTTAAAAAGAATAATGAAAATAAGCCGCTACTATTGGACTTTATTGGATTTCAGTCCACTAAACCATTCTACGTTCATGAAAGTCTCACCACTAAAAACCATAAAATATTTATAGAAGCACTAAAACTCAAAAAGGATAAGTGTCTGCATTCAGCATACACTCTTCGCGGATTAGTTTATGTCAAGCGTATACAAACTGATTCCCCAACTCGAATTGACTATTTTGAACAATTGAGCTGTTTTTTTCTTGAACCTGATCGTGCACATGTTAGTCAACAAAATAATTGTGACGGTGAGCCTGTTTATCAACAACCTAATGATGACCCTGAATTTCAACAAACTGGTGCTGTTGCTTAATAAATTGCTTTATAAATTTTTAAACTTTTATAATTTTTTTTTTAAATTTTATAACTTTAATATATTTCAAATTATCTTTTATTTAAATTTTTATCAAAATCCTCCAATAATTGTTTTAACATGTTATATTAAATTGTTTTTTAAACAAAGTTCTTTTTTAAAAAAATGCATTACTGTTAGGGCCTATATAGTTTTTATTAATTCGTTCTATGCGTCGTGTGCGAAATAGAAATAGAAACAGACGTTCCAGGGACACTACTATGAACATGGTTAGGATTTTGTCTAAGCAGAGAAGTGGTATACAGATTTGTCATATTAATGCACAAAGCCTTAATAACAAAACTGATGAATTCAGATTTATTTTTGAAAACTCTGGTGTTGATATCGTTTGTGTTTCGGAGACGTGGCTGGATAAGAAAACACCTGATAGTCTTATCTGTCTAAAGGAGTTTAAAACTTTTAGATCTGATAGGAACGCTCCTTCTGGTGGTGTTGCTATTTTTGTAAAGAATAATATTTATTGTAGAGAATTGTGCAAGTCTAAAGGTCGCAAGAATGAAGTTGAGTATATTTTTGTTGAAGTTATATCTTTAGGAAAAAAACTATTAATTGGTGTTGTTTATAGAGCAAATTCTCGAATCGAACTAGAACCTTTCTTTACTACTTTAGAAACGACAATACCTTCTTACAATGATTTAATTATATGTGGTGATTTCAATTACAATTTACTTACTGGTGATGAGCTTGCTGTTAATATGGGTGAACTTGGATTATCACCCACAAACGTAGTACAACCAACTCATTTTACAGCTTCTAATAGCACGCTAATTGACGTTTTCTTTGTTGGAAACACTTCCAGTGTTAAACTTTATGATCAAATATCTGCACCCTGTTTTTCCAAACATGACTTAATTTTTCTAACGTATGATTTTCAAGTAGCGGCACAGGAGCAATCATACACATATCGTGATTTTAAGAATACAAACCTCAATTTACTTGAAGATCAATTTCTAAGCATTGATTGGGATATTATATACTCGTTAACTTCTGTTGATGCTAAATTATTATTTCTAGAATCAAATTTATTGACACTTTATGACTTATCAGTACCATTAAGAACAAAACGAATAACGAACACGACCAGACAATGGTTTAACTCAAATATTAAACAATTGATTGAGAAAAGAGATTTTGCATATGAACGCTGGAAGCGTTATAAAACCACAGAACTGCATAATGAATATCGTACCGCTAGACGAGAGGTTAATAACACAATTAAAAGAACGAAATCAGAATATTATTCAAATCGCTTCTCAAATGCCGTTGATACGAGGCAAACGTGGCGAACTATTAGAGAAATTGGAATTGGTAAATCGGTTAATAATGATATTTTTGTAGACGTAAACCAGTGTAATGAAGCCTTTGTAAATATACCAATGGTTCAACCCGATCCGAGTTTTTACAATTCTAGTAACAACAACTCAATGAGCAACAATATGGACAGTACTAATTCCTTTGAATTTGAATGTGTATATGAATTAGATGTATTTGCTGGTTGCCTGAAAATTTAATCCAATGCAGTTGGTTTTGACAACGTACATCCCAAGTTTTTGAAAATATTATTACCTCATCTTTTACCCTACATTACACATCTGTTCAATAGCATTATAACAACGGGCACATATCCTACAAGTTGGAAACATGCTAAAATACTACCAATCCCTAAGACTAACTTAGAGTATAGACCAATTGCTATTTTGCCATATCTATCCAAAGTCTTAGAAAAACTGCTGCATGTTCAGATAAACAATTATATTAAAATAAATAATCTCCTTACTCCCAAACAATCTGGATTTAGGGCTAAGCATAGCTGCGTTTCCGCGTTAGTGAATGTAAGTGATGATATTCGACAAAGTATTGATGCTGGTAATATAACTTTCTTGGTACTACTTGACCACTCGAAAGCTTTTGATACGGTAGACCACAATATTTTATGCGAGAAACTTAACACAATGTTTAATTTTTCTGTCTCCTCTGTAAATTTACTAAAATCTTATTTATCAAATCGTCAACAATCTGTTAACCTTAACAATTTTACTTCCAATGCACTTCCCGTTTTGAGAGGCGTACCTCAGGGATCTATTTTAGGACCTCTTTTGTTTTCATTATATGCTAATGACCTCCCTAAGCAATTAAAGTACTGCAATGTACATATGTATGCCGATGATGTCCAACTCTACCTTAACAGTTCGATAAAGTCAGTAGATCAATCGCTGATAAATTTGAATAAGGACTTGAGTCAGATACATAGGTGGGCGTCAGCTAATGGGTTGTGTCTTAATCCACATAAATCTAAATGTCTCATTTTGCATAAGAGAACACTAACACTCACGCGTGATTTTAATGTACACAGAAAAAAATATGGGGAAAAACAATTTGAGTAATCACTTGTTTAAATTTAAAAAAAAGTTTTGAGTAATTTTTTAATTGACGCAATTAAAAATTTACTCAAAAATTTAAAAACAAATTGAGTAAATAGTTTAATAAAAATTTAATGGCTTTTTTAATTTTTTTTTTTAATTTTCTTAGTTCTTTTAATTCTCGTTTAGTTTATAGTTTTTTGTATATATACATGAAAGTTTGTAATCATATTTATAAAATTTTTTTATGTCTTTAAGACAAAAATATATTTGGTAAAGTTTGAAAAAACATGTTTTTTTTTCTTTGTAAAAAAATATGAAATTTTTTTAAACTTTGTTTTTTTTAGAGTAGAAACAGAATAAGCCCGGCACGACTTTTTCCATACGGCTTGGCAGATTAAACCGGTGGCCGGCGCCGATGTGAAATAAAACTTGTTCTGTTTTTAAAAGGTGGTGCTTCTTGTTCTGTTCCTGCACTTAATAGTGTCAATTAAAAATTTACTCAAATTTTTTTGGCAAACATTTAATAAATTTTTATTAAAAATTTACTCAATACTATTAAATCGTTTACTGGTGGAAAATTGAGTAATTATTTACTCAATAGTATTAAAAATTTACTCAAATTGTTTTTTTATTTCTTTCTGTGTAACGTTAGATGGTCGTAAAGTACAAATTGTTCCAACAGTTAAAAACCTTGGTATCGTTTTTAATGAAACACTTACGTGGACCAATCATGTTAACAGCACAATTGGTAGAATTTTTGGCATGCTACGTACTCTGTGGGCAACACAGTTTTTCACACCATTAAAGACGAGAATACTTTTGGCAAATGCTTATTTAATGCCCTGTATACTTTATGGTTGCGAATTATATGCCAATGGTGACTCTGACAGTAAGGAAAAGTTAAACAAAGCTTATAAAGGGATTATTAGATATGTATATGGTATAAGGAGATATGGCAGCACTGCTTCATTTTCATCAAAACTCCATGGAGCAACATTTGATAACCTTATAAATATAAGAACACTATTATTCTTACATAAAATAGTTTATCAATGTGAGCCTAATTATCTGCACGAGCGTTTAATTTTTGCCAGATCAAATCGAGGAAAGAAGATTATCCAGTTCAGGTTTCGTACCCTAATATCTGAATGGCAGTTTTTTATTTCTGCTATACGTCTCTGGAACAAATTACCCGATT